>ML776787.1:1342686-1376306 GCA_009831015.1 Picea engelmannii
ATCACAAACACTCAAATAATTTGAAGATCCGGATAATGTTCTAAGCTTTTTTAATCATATTGTTTTGTCCGTTAATGTAGATATTTTGTGGTCTTAATGCTTTATAAGAGGTAATGGTCCGATACTGTGCATCTAAATTATTTTAAATGTATCTATATTGTTTTGTCCGTGACTATAGATATTTTCCACCTGTCATGTTTTCTATTATCTAATGTTCCTACACCGTGCACCTAAATTATTCTATATTTTTGTTACACCGTGCACCTAAATTATTCTATATGTTTGTTATACTTTGTCTTAGAGTCCTACCATTTTTATTTTCTGTATAAATAATGTGCAAGTATCTTTTAATTAAGGTATATGTCCACTTCACCCACAATTATTGAAGTTATCAATTTAATTTCGTCAAAAGCGTAAACTTTAATAAAGTCTAACTCATAACTTTTAATTAAGGTATATGTCCACTTCACCCACAATTATTTAAGCGATCAATTTAATTTCGTCAAAAGGGTAAACTTTAATAAAGTCTAACTCATAAAGTTATATATCAAAATAATGTGATATTCATAAATTTATAGCTTCCTTTTGGACAAACTTTATAAAGGTCACCCGTAAAGTTATATTTCAAAATATTCGCATACAATTATTGATATTTATTTGTGAATAAAGCTAACAAAATAAAATATAGATTTTTTTTCATAAATTTATTTGTACTCATTTGATGGTATGTTTCTAAACCATGTTTTATAGTTCAAAATTGTACATATTGCCCTACACCTAGCGCAAAACTTCAAAAGTCATTAGAAAATTATTAACCACCTCATACTTAATGTCATACTTAACTCTTGACCACCGATTTCCAACCTTACACTGCTACTCAACTCAACAACATTGGAAACTTGGCCTTCAACCAACTTTAAAGGCTTGTCTTAGGAGCCTTTGAATCTTCCTTCTCAGGAATTAGAGCCCAAACCTTCAAATTCAACCAACACTTTTTATAATTAACTTGTTATCTAACGTTATGCTCCTCCATATATACGTTGCAAGAATCATTTGTGCTGTCACATCATGTCAAATATTTGTCATGTTTTTAGAGGCCTCCTTTCAATGAGATATCAGTTAATCCATTCACAAGAAGCCAAGCCTTCATGTTCATCTTAAACTTGATCTGCGATATCTGGTGTATGTAAACCCTACTTTTAAGTGGTTGTGTTTTTAGAGATAAGAAAAATGAAAATAGAGGAAAACAAAAGTTTCATGCATGCAACTCTATAAATTATATTACGAAATAAATAAGATAAATGTAACAAGCAATGGATTCATTTACTAATATATAATATTCATGATATAAGATATAATGAACAAATAATCTAACTTTATTAATATAATCAAAATATGATTTACAATATATAAGATATAATGAATGAATAATCTAACTTTATTAATATAATCAAAATATGATTTACAACACTTAAGGAAAAAAGTTTTAATTGGCTTCAAATCCTCTCCTTTGAATGGGTCTTCAACCTCCTTCTATGCTCCAACTCAAAGATGGGTAAAGAAACGATGGAACTCTCTATGATAGTGGGACAAGAGAAAATGTGTTAATTAGTCTCTCTAGAAGAGTTTTTGCAACATAATTTTACTTTCGAATGTGGATCAATGGTGTGACCTCAAGGGATTTACTTAAAGGTGAATGATGGAGCACTCTTTGGATATATCATCGATGTGAACTCGTCCCATTTCCTTAATGAAGTTTTGAGATAATGGTGTTTAAACAATAGTAGATCAATCAGTTTTAGTGAATGTGAGGGTTTGATAACGTCCACTTGTACTCACTTCATCATTTTACAGGGGCATAAATGAGAAAACAAAATAATGATTTTTTACTTTAAAATAATAGCATAGTTTTTAATGCATTTTGAACATGTTGTGTGCGCACAAAAATGGGGAAATATTGCAGTATGAACATTTTGGTCAATTTATAAGTTGACTTGGCTCAATATAGGATGGATAAGGTCACATGATGATTGAAAATCATTAATAATAATGGTTTTGACTACCATGATGATGATTCTAGATGAAATTACTCAAAACTATATAGGCAAGAAAATATAGCCTAATAACAATTGCCAGCCTCTTAAAAATGTGACCTCCCATTAGGTTACTAGATCTTCTAATGATAATAGTGAGCAATATAAACCTCAACTATTCTTGATATGTCAACGTGAAACATCTACCTCTTAAATTGAACGAAGTCTTTGAAATTATTCCCTATCAAAATTTTGGAGGGATGTCCTACTTGGCACTAAGACTTAAATGGTTGGACACATCAATGTGGTTTCCCTTAACACTTTAGGCTCAAACTTTGAACTTTCATTATCATAATTTAACAATAGCAAGTGCTTACTGAAAAAAAATATAGCAATTATTCATGGGTTCCTTGTATGATGTTGCTCTATATTGAGTCTCTTTCAGTCAAGTAATTTTTATCCCTTCATGGACTACATTATCTTGGAGTGCTTCTTTCATTTTCCATTTAATGGATCTAACCCAGTTTGTTGTTAGTTGCTCATTCTCTCTCTTGAATCTATTATAGCTTGTTGTATATTTAGTGTGATCAAGATTGTATTTTGATCAAACCTAGCTAATGTATTTTTCTCACTTAGGACATGAAACAAACCATAGGTTCTCTTCCTAGTTTCTTGACGATAAAAAATGGTCAATCAATCAAATGTGTATTATTTTCTTCTTTGATTGCATTAAAATTAGGTTTAATTGGTTTTCATATTTTTTTCATTTATGTTCTTTCCTTTCATGAAAATAGTTAACCATGAAAACCAAAAAGAAATAGCTCAATTAATCTTAATTATTGAATTATTTGTTTTTCTTAATTAACCTTAATATATTCATCACATAGAAACCTTAACAAGCATATGCTATTAAGATAATTGACACTCCAAAAAACTTAGCATCCTTCCTCATTCCCAACATAGCTTTCATGGTTTGTCCTAAAAACCAAGTGGTAACTCTAATCCCCTTCTAAGCACTCATTTTATGTCTTACCTCTCATTTCTGTTAAACTACACATAGACTTTAAACATGGAAATAAATTTAGCAATATAAAAATAATGGAATGCAAAGGGATCTCCAATGTATATGCCCAAATATATCTCTTATTACATGGTTAGAGAAGAATCGTAGAGTTTTAATCATGGGTCTCCTAATTGATAATCAAATTATTTATTAAGGACACATAGTCATGATATTAACCTTAATATATTCATCACATAGAAACCTTAACAACCATATGCTATTAAGATAATTGAAACTCCAAAAAACTTAGTATCCTTCCTCATTCCCAACATAGATTTCACATTTTTTCTTAAAAACCAAGTGGTAACTCTACTCCCCTTCTTAGCACTCACTATTATTTCTTACCTCTCTTTTCTGTATAGAGTTTAAACATGTCAATAAATTTAGCAATATAAAAATAATAGCATGCAAAGGGATCTTCAATGTATATGCCCAAATATATTTCTTATCACAAGATTACAGATGAATCATAGAGTTTTAATCATGGGTCGCCTAATTGATCATCAAATTATTTATTAAGGACACATAGTCATGATAAATATATATACAAGACAAAAATGAGACCCCATATGGATATCTAAATGCGTTGCATTTATATATAAAATGTCAACTGATCACATGACTCTTAGTACATTAACCATATATGAGATAATGATATGAATCCATAAAGGTGTGTCACACATTTTAGAAAGTAGGGAGGAAAAAAATGGTGTCAACGGGCTTTCCATAAAGGTGTTTCTCTATCCCTCTATCTAGGTATTAGAACCTTGATCCAAGAATTATCATGGATACAACCAACCTTTGATATAGGTTTTATTGAGGGTTACATTAACTCTCAAAGAAGAGTTTTAAAACGACATGATAATTTGGGATTTTAATCCTCAATCAAGGATGTAGAATAATATATAAAGTCGATGAGTCAAATGGAGGGTTATTTTTACCCTCAAATAAATAATGTATCAACCAAGAAAATCCTTTGATTAAGCCAAACGTTCAATTTGACAATTATACTTGGATTACAAGCGACACATAAGCCAAGACTTATCCAATAAATAATCAAATACATTACATGTCATCATTAATTCCATGTCTACACAAGGAGTCAACATTGTACATGTACTTATTCAAAATCACCAAATTAATGTACGAGACTTCATTTTTTTTTTATAGAAAAGAGACCACATAATGATTTTATTGCTTAATATGTGGATCAAGTGCACATGTTGTACCCCATTTACATCCAATCCTATGGCCTCTAAGGATAAAATGCATATGATTAATTGTATCAGATCCACTCAAGTTTTACGATGCCATTTATCTAACTCTACATCCAATTCTATATAAATTTATTTTTAATGATAAGACATATATACATTATATTTTAAATTTCATGTATTATATACATGTAAGTTAATTATATTTATAATATAGAATTTATATAGAATATAATACTAAAAATATTATAAACTATATTATATAGTTATAATATATACAATGAAAAAATGAATTAAATAAACAAAGTTTCTTGTTTTTGTGTGTGTAACCCAAAATCAAAATAAAATAATTACAATAGAAAAAACACTAACATTTCATTTCTCCTTTTCGCTTCCCATAAATCCCTATAACATAACTGTTGTGGGAACACAAAGTGTTTCATTATCTATGAGGTTGATATAATGAGAGCCAGGCATAACCACTGTGCAAACCATAGAGTGTCACATTATTCATGAAATAACTTCTACATTTTGCACATGGAATTGTGATTCATGTATGATGATGGCTTGAATAGTTGATCAAGGAACAAAATAATCATCAAAACATTGAGTAGTGTGCATTTTTTATTATTCCTAGGATCAAAGGGTCTAGGTGTATGGATGAGGTAATTAATGATGAAGAACCAAGGGTTGGATATGAGAAGTATAAGATGAAAAAGGATCAAATCTTAGTGGAAATAAAGGGAGGAGGAAGGGATATGATATTTCATAAAGGGAAAAAATAGAAGAGAACATCATGAAGAAGATAATAGGACAAGAGAATCAAGAGAGGAATAAAGAGTGAGGAAGAAGAAAAAAAGGAGTAAATGCAACATGCAATAGGAAGGCATGAACATGGGTGGACTAAGATGAAAGTACAATTAAACTAATAACTCAATAAACTCAAGATGTTGCATCTTATTGATGGAATGATGGACATTCCCCACATACCCAGTAATCGATCTAGACATAGACTTGAAGGCTTATGCATCCTTTTGTGTCCTTCTCCAATGGAATCCTCATTCACTAATTATTCCTTCCTCTTGCCAAACTTCCTGCAAAAGAGATTAGTTTTAATGTCCTCTTCCAATTGAATGTGATGGAGCGGGACTCAATAGCCTATACAACTCCTTTAGGCTATAGTCAACAAAGAAAAAATGAGTCAAAGATGTGTCACTAGGTTAAAAGATGCACAAACCCTAAAAGTGACATTAAATAAAAAAAATATATATTTAAATGGAGTCGTAGGAAAAGATTTGATTTGGTCAAAATGGGGGAAAGATATAAAAGGTCCAAAGGAAGGATAAATGGAGGAGCAACCCTCCCAATTGTCATTATGATTTGATATCTTATTGATTGTTCTTGTAGCCAAAATTTTGATTAGGTTTTTGGGGAAAACCATTCCATTGTAAGCTTGGTTTCAATGGTGCAATATCCACCCTACATAGACAAGAAAGGGATTCATATGAAGTCCTCTTGGAGTTCTTGTGGTGCTTGATTTTGTTCCATAGAGAGTTCAGTTAGAATGAAGTATTTATGGTGAGTTTCAGGAGGGATCCATTTATCATATCCATGGCTATAAGATGGTTTCATGCAACCATAGTAGGAGGAATCCCCATGGATTGAGCAAGGGTTGTCACGTGAGGCCCCACGATACACCCCACAAGCATCACACAAGGGCCTCTATAAATTGAGGGTTTGCAGCAGATCGTATCTGTAGAGACGTTTTGAAGAGTTGGAGGACCTCTTGTAGAGAAGACATCGCTATATAATAGTAGTGTAGTGGTTGGATAGCCTTGGGCTTCAACAATTGGAATCATTCCTGGTTTCTTAGATTGTTTTTGTAGTAGATTGTGATGTTTTCTAGAAGCCATTAGCTTCTGTGCTTAGCCATATTTTTTAGTTGTTATTACAACTGATAGTTATCATTGTATTGATTTTTTGGATTTTTCATCGATAATAAGATTCCATGGTTATCTTCTCTAAATGTTGTGTAATGGATGTTTGTTGTCTGTTTGACAATATTCCTCATTGAGTAAATTATTTTATAAGAGGTTAACAACACATTAACTTAAGAAGGAAGAATAATTTGGGGCATAAACATAATATCTCCACCAAACCTAGTTGGGGACATTAAAGTGGTATCAAAGTTGGTGATTATGTGATCCCTTGACTACATTGATGCTTAGAAGAAAAGGGTGTGGGGGACATACCTGTCGAGAGTCACTAGAAAAAAAAACATAAGAAATTCACATAGAGTTAGAGTGAGAGGGAAGCATGGGGGACCATGGTGAAGACAAAGTCTCTCATAGCTATTGGAATCCATGGTCAGTGAAAAACGAAAATTTACACAAGTTCCGACACAGTTCTTTACCAACACTCAAGAAAATCAAAACCCTAGAGGCTCCAATGGGAACCAGTTAGAGGGAATCCATAAAGGAAGTGGAGATTACATAGAAGGCAGTGATATCCATACCTCGACCTAGCATAGGAGTCTAAATATCCCTAGGCCTTTATTACCATATTTCTCAATAAAGAAACCTATGGATGCACTGGAGCAACCAAATCATGGGTTTGATATTAATACCTCATACTGGGAGTATGAGATGGTACATGAAGATATATGGGAGAAATTTTACTATAAATATTTTTGTTACCTTAAACATAAATATGGTCCGAGGGAGTGGAATAAGGGAGAACACAACCCAAAAAACTTTGATCTTGTGCGTAAGGTGGGAGGGTTGATTATTCTACCTTTCTATGGGTCTTGAAAGAGCACATCCAGGTCCTAGGTACATAAGATGAATACCTATCTCAAACTTAATACTATGACCAAATATGAAGCAATTAAGTATGCCACCGTTCACTTGGAAGGAGAAGCTCATGAATGGTGGTACCATGGGTTGGTGACATTAGGGCACACCAACAAAACTTCATATGTGGAATTCACTTAGAAATTTATGGATAGGTTTGACCATAAGGACCCTGAGATACATTTAAGGGAGTTGTCACAATTGAAACAAACATGCCCACTAGAAGCATACATCACATATTTTCAAAGGATGGAAGTTATGGTGACATATATCTATCAACTGAGGTTGGTGATCTATTCATAGAGGGTCTATATGAACCCCTAAGAGGATGGGTGAAGGCCTTTAGGACAAACACATTGCATGAATCCATCATGAGATTCTAGGACATGAATGAAGTAGTGAACAAGAAGGTACCAATGAAGGAAGTAGTCAACATGAAGGACATGATAGATGAGGAGACTCAGAGAGAACTAAGGAGGAAAAATATTTTCTTCAGTTCCAAATATCCATGGGAACTAGGTCATATATGTATAGGTAAAGGCAAGGTCCATTACATCTAGGTAGTTTCTGATGAGGAGGATTATGGGGAGGAAGAAGGTGTTGGACAAAACAATGGTTAGACATAACACACCATATGAAATGCACCATTGTAAGATAGGGCCAAGAGAGTAACCATTGCTACAATTTTAGGGGTCCCTAAATACTATAGTTTTAGGGTCATAGGTGTTGTGAAAGGGCAGAGGGTTACAAAATTGTTGGACAGTGGAGCCACCGACATCTTCATTGATGTTTCACTTGTCGCTGGGAGAAAGATCCCTCTAGAGGATTTTGAAGGATTCAATGTGGTAGTAGCGGATGGGTACAACATGATGTGTACTCAAAGGATTAGTGGATTTTAAGTAACCTTGGGAAACTACACATTGAACAAGGACTTTTACGTTGTGGATTTAGAAGATACTCATGTGGTGCTAGGGGTTCAATGGCTATACTCTTTGGGAGATATCTTCATGAATTATAAGGACACGAGGATGGAGGTCGAGGACAAGAATGGGAAAGAAGATGTACTAAGAGGCATGTTGACAAGTGACCCCAGGATCGTGTCTAACCAATGCATAGAGGACCTTTTTATACATGGGTACGTGGCTTGTGTAGAAGAATGATTGATCACTATGGAGAATCTATCACATAAATTCCAAGAATACCTCACCGATATCCAAGCATTGCTTGGAAATCATGAGAGAGTGTTTGAACCATTTCCAGTAGGGATACCACCCAACAGAGGGTTCGAGCATGTTAATGAGCTATAAGAGTGGTCGAATCTTGTCATCACCACTCCCTACAGGAATCCCAAAATATTCAAGAATTAAATATAAAAGGAGATAAAGGATCTACTAGAGATGGGAAACATCCGACCTAGTTCTAGTCCCTTGGCTCATCAATTGTATTGGTGAAAATGAAAGATGGTACTATGAGAATGTGCATAGACTACAAGGCACTAAACAAGAATCCAATCAAAAACATATACCCAATACCCTTGATTGATGAGTTGATCATTGAGCTACATTTGGCGATGTACTTCTAAAAGGTTGATCTACCATAAGGATACCACCAGATTCAGGTTAGGGAGGAGGACATCCATAAAACAACATTCGGGTGTCATCATGAGAACTATTAGTTCTTGGTCATTCCCTTCAGGTTGACCAATGATCCCACTACCTTTCAATCATGCATTAACCATATCTTCAACAACCAATTGAGTAATGTTTAACTGGTATTCTTTGTCGATCTTCTCATCTATAGTATGACATAAGAAGAACACCAGAAGCATGTGGACATGATTCTCACCATTATTGAAGAACAAATTCTTTTTTCCAACGAGGCAAAGTGTGTGTTGGGTTTGATATATATCCTCTATCCAGGGAACATGATTGGTGTTGAGGGAGTAAAGGTGCATTGGGATAAGACTCATACTATATTATACTATCCCAACCCCATGACACTCATATATCTATGAGGATTCTCTAAGAAATTTCGCTATTACAAGTGCCTTGTGAAAGTATTTTCATAATTGGAAATGCCATTAACCGACCTCACCAAGAAGGGGACATTCCGATGGTCAGAGGAAGCATAGGTGGAATTCAACAGAATGAAGAGGGTCATGAGTACTTTCCCATTATTGTCACTTCCAAATTTTATGTAGCCTTTCGTCCTAATGTGTGATGCATCCGGTGAAGGGATAGGGGTATTATTGATGCAGAATCAAAATTTGATAGCTTTCGAGAGAAAGAAGCTAAGTGATACTGAGATTCTCTACCCAGTCTATGATAAGTAAATTTTGGCCATAATGCATGCATTGGCCAAATTAAGATAGTACTTGGTAGGAGGGCACTTCATGGTTCATATTGAACACAAAAACTTGAGATCTTTCTTAGAGAAACAAGACCTGAATGAGAGACAACATAAATGGGTGATCAAGGTACATGAATATGATTTCGACATTGAATATGTTAAGGGGAAGAATAATATAGTTGTTGAATATTTATCCAGGAGACGTACAACCTTCTCTATGATTGATATCTCGAAAGAAAGGAAGTCCATTCCCTTGGTGGAATACTCCAAGAATACCTTCTCTTGTCAGTTGATGGAGGGTAGTATCCAAGATTATAGGTACATGATAGTATATGACATCATCTACTATAAGGAAATGATCTAGCTTGTACCTGAGTACACACTCAAGGATAATATTTTGAGGGAAGCAACTAAATACATCATTAGCAACCAATGATGTATTTATTATCATTATTAATTGTTCGACAACATACGTATTCCAATAGAGGAAAAACACCTTCAATAACCACTCACATAACCATATAAAATATCAACACACCGATTTTTTCACGTGGTAAAACCCCTATGGGGAAACATCCACGACCCCAGCCAACACGACCACTTGGATTGGTTTATTGATGCAAAAGAAAAATATACAAAGATATTTTACAAAACCGTTCCTCACAACTGATCATGATAATGACCCTCCATGCTCTTTAAATAGATATCATGGACCAATCTGGTATTAAGCCACAGATCAATAGCCGTTAATATCAAGGAGAGTATGAACCATCAGATCACTCTATGTCGGGAACATATCATGACCGTCAGATTTCCTAACTACAAATGCATACTAAAGAGACACACTAAGAAGCACATTTTTACCAAACGACACATTATACCAAGTAGATCTTAACTAACTCCTAAGTGTCTAAATATCCTAACATCCTCCCTTAAGAACAACTTGGGATAGGATTGAAGGATTTATAATGTTGACACAATAGGAGAATGAAAGAGGCATTAGAGTCTATCCCCCCTTAATGACAACTTCTTTAACTCCTAACATATATTGAAGTTTGGAAAACTTCGCTTCTGTAAGAGACTTTGTGAAAATGTCTACAACTTGATATTCTGTAGGGAAAAATAGCACTTTAATAACTTGATCATGAATGACCTTTCTGATGAATTGCATGTGTAGCTTGATGTGCTTGCTGCGCTAATGTTGAATTGGATCTTTGGAGATTCTGATGGCACTCTGATTGTCCCATCAAAGGCTGGTTGGATGTTGCTTCTTGAATCCACACACTGAAAGGATCTGTCGAATCCACAAGGCTTCCTGACTTGCATTTACCGCTGCTCGGTACTCTTCTTTTGCTAAAGAAAATGCAATAGCATGTTATTTCTTACAGGCCCAAGTGATAGGTCCCGAACCAAGGCTAAAAACATAGCCTACAGTAGACTTCTGATCATCAGGGTCGTCGTCCCAATCTGAATCAGTGAAACCAACCAATAAAGGATTCCCCCTTGAACTATACCATAGACATAGCGAAGTATCCTTTTAACTTTTTTCCAATGGATTTCATGGGGTGTTTGCATATACCGGGAAACAAGACCAACAACAAAGGAAAGATCAGGATGAGTATGCGTCAAGTATAAGAGGCTACCAACTAACTGATGGTACAGGGTGGCATCAACTTTAGGAGAAGTATAGGTGGCAGTACTCTTGACTCCATATTGGAAGGGAGAAGGGGATGGTTTACAATCATCCATGTGAAAGTGATGAAGAAGGTCACAAGCCTACTTAGACTGGGAAAGAAAAATTCCTTCATTGGTTTGCAAAACTTGGAGGCCAAGGAAATATTGTAAAAAGCCTAAGTCTGTCATTTCAAATATTTTCTTAAGGCTGGTTTTCACATGGTTTAAAATTTTTGAGTCACTACTAGTAAGTATAAGGTCATCAACATAGAGGACAAGGATTATGAGTTGGATTCCTACTTTCTTGGTATAGACATTAGGATTAGAATGACATCTAAAGAATCTCGTGTCTATAAGAAAGTTGTCCATTTTGGCATATCAAGCTTGGGGAGCTTGCGTAAGACCATAAAGAGATTTCTTAAGGCAACAAACAAGGATAGAGTCATTCTGGACATAGCCAGGAGGTTGTTCCATATATATTTCTTCTTGTAAATCTCCTACAAGAAGGCATATTTAACATTCATCTGATGGACATTCGATTTATGTGAGGCAGTAAGGGTAAGAACAAGGATGATGGAATTCATTTTGGCTACAAGGGAAAAGGTTTCATTATAGTCAATTCCTTCAACTTGGGAAAATCCTTTGGCAACTAACCAAGCCTTGTGTCTTTTAACACTTCCATCTGACAAGTTTTATTCATTTTCTAAGAGGGACAAGATCCCAGGTATCATTTTCAATTAAAGAACAATACTCTTAATTCAATGTTGTATCCCAATATGGATGACCTGAAGATTCATCAAATGTCTCTAGATCGTGAGTATATGAAAATCGAGCCAAAAGAGAAGAGGCTCGTTGGAACTGTGAACGTGTTCGACATTGATCTGAAGGATCATCGACAAGACCACCAACTACTTTGTGTGTTGAATGGACCCATTTAGGAAGAAGTAGAACTGGTGTTGGTTTAGGTTCAAAGGACTCATCTGGAGGAAGGTGAGTAGGTGGAGGTGGATTTTCATCCTCACCGTCATTATCTGAAGAAGAAACTACAATAAAAATAGAATAAGGCACAAACGCCGAAGATGGCTCGCAGGTCGAAGAAGGCACAATTTCCAAATTAGGCTCGTAGACCAAGAGATTTTCATCAAATTTAACATCTATTCTAATAATAATTTCATTACAACGTGGTTGAAGAAGTATACAACCTTTGACATCTTCAGAATAACCAACAAATATAGACTTCTCACTTTTAGGTTGCAATGCTTTCCTTTTCTCATCAAGAATGTGAGCCCATGCTATACTGCCGAATACATGAAAGTGACTTACATCTAGTTTAATTTTAGTCCAATCTTATTTCGGTGTTATATTTTTAAGAGCCTTTGTGGGAGTGCAATTCACTATGTAATTTTCGAAGTTGATTTCTTATACCCAAGACTTTAGACTTAATCCCTTAGATTGGATCATACAATTAGCCATTTCTTTTTTGTAAGGTATTTCTCTCAGCAACACCATTTTGTTGTGGTGTATATGGAAAAGTGTGTTTCATTTGGATGCCATGTGTAGTGTAGTAACTTGTAAAATTATTTTTCACATATTCGCCTCTATTATTTGTTCTTAACTTTTGAAGTCGATGTCTGTATTGATTTTCTACAAAGGCCTTGTAGGAAAAAAACTTGTCAAAAAATTCTCTCTTAAGTTTTAAGAAGTAAACCCAAGTACGTCTGGAAAAATCATCAATGAAAGTTAAGAAATACTTTCACCCAGAAAATGAAGGACAAAAAAGTGGACCGCACAAATCATTGTGAACAAGTTGCAAAGGGTGCAAGGCACACCAAGAGGCACGTTTGTCAAAATTGTCCCGATGATGTTTGTGGAGAACACACTCGACATAAAAACCATCTCTTCCTGAAACAAGAGGAAGACCAGTCACCATCTGTTGATTACATAGTTGATGCAATGAGTGATAGTTTAGATGACCAAACCGCTCATGCCAAAGTTTTCTCAAGTCATCACTATGAGCAACAAAAACTAATGAAAAAGTTGATGACCCAAATTCGTCAAACTTGTACAACCTAGAAATATCATCAATAATTCCAGTTGTAAGAACATGCATAGGATATTTTAGATCCTTGATTACAACTTGGTGAGGTGAAAACTCTATGGTTTTACCTTCAACTGAATGAGTGATTTGATATACTGATAGAAGGTTACAATTATCTACTTGAACTGTTCCAGATCCTACAACACTAAGAGATCTATTATCACCAAGAAATATTTTCTTGGCGTTACCTTCATTTAGAGAAGAAATTATGTTTTTATCCTTATCCATATGATAAGATGCTCCTGAATCAATAAGCCACTCATCAAAAGGAGAAGTATAAATTGTATTGAAGGAGAAACCAAAAGAGAAAAGTGCATGTCCATGAGAAGAAGAAGAAGTAGAATCAATATTGATGTTGTTCTTCTTCATCATTGCTTCTAAATATGCCATCTTCTTGAAACATTTGGACTCATCATGACCATATTTATCACAAAATTTGCAATGTCTGTCAGTCTTCTTATTTTTATATTTTTCTCCTTTGTCACCATTAGGAGTTGAAGTTGTCTGAGCAGGTTTGGGACCCTTAGGTTGTTTTTTGTTGTAGCGAGGATGTTTCTTCTTGGGATACTTGGGTTTATCTTTCTGCTGGGCAACTAAGGATTTGTTGGAGGTACCTACAGTGTTGATCACTCCAAGTTGTACAAGACTATATTCCTCTCTAAGCAAAGAAACACAAAAGGACTCAAGAGTGGGTTTTTGATAAGCTTTCCCTAGAGCCTCTCTCATGGCATAAAAGGTATATACAAACACAAAATATGCACTACCTAGCTTAGAAAGAATAATATAGATGCAACGCTCTTCCTCTATTTCTATCTCACATCTTTCACATAAAATCATGAGTGTTTTAAACTTAGATAGATGGTCTCCAATGCAAGAAAAATCATTTGGGCTTAAGGTAAGCACTTGATTTTCTAACTGTTGTGCTCGAATAATATTGAGTTTACCAAACACATATTCAATCTTTTCCCAAGCTTCATTGGGGTCATCAATTTCTTTAAGGTGGAACCTTAAATTAGGAGAGATGGACATTTCAATTAGTCCATGTGCTTTTTCACTCCTATTCGCCCATTTGACTTTCTTATCATCATTAGTGGGTTCTTTTTCATTTCCCAAAGTAATCTGGTACAAACCTTTACTTCTTAATAAATATTCCATATGAGATTTCCATTGGAAGTAGTTGGTGCTGGTAAGAAAGAGATTACCTATAGAATCCATATTAAATATGCAAATAATATGGATTTAAAAACTGAAACTGATGATCTGGATGGAAATATCTCAAAAAGTTATGCAGTTTTAAAAAAATGGCATTGAAAACGGACTTCGGATGTGTAAGTTATGTCCTTTTTAAAAAAGACATAAACGGTAACCAAAGGACCACATGATAGTGTACGTTTCTTTATGAAGTGACCAACTTTTATAAAGAGAAGTGGGGATCACTTTTACAATGAAGTTACTTTATAAAAGAAAAGGTGCATGCAAAATAAATAACTCTAAAATAAAATATTAAAGCTACTTATAGTGATTCACTTTTATACTTGAAGTGAAATACACTTTACAATTTAAGCATGAACTTTTTCAAAAAAGTAACAAAATAGAGACTTGAACTCAAGACCTCTTACTTAATAAGACAACTTTTAACCAAATGGTCTAGCAAAACATATTGTATTTTTTAGGAAGAGGATTGGGGGTGTTTTTGTTTTTGTTTTTGTTGTTGTTGTTGTTTTTGTTGAAGACGACCTTGGAGAGCGTGCTAAAAAAAGCCTCTTTTCACACAAGAAAAAAATTATGCTTCTCAATGACAACAAGGGTTAGATATCGGTTAGCTTAGCCGGAAGATGCACCCTTTCCTATATATTTATGATTTTCTGAGATCACAAAGGCCACGGGGAAAAGAGAATACATAGACATAAAAGAGTAGCAACCCAGAAATAAATAACACAAAGCTGAAATAAAACCAAAATAATACTCTGCAAAAATTTATAAAATGCGTATGCAGGCTTTATACCTCTAGATCTAACTGAAATGGTTGTATCTTGGGAAAACATGAACCTTTTCGAGTGAAAAAAAAAGTGTTCCTGAATGAAACAAGCACTCTAAACAGAATGGAACAATCCTCCCATCCCATAAATGTACGAAAATGATAGAAAATGGAGATGAAGCAACTCAGCTTCACGATATTGATCTACAACAAGAGAGAGTCTTTAAACAGGCTCTGATTCCATGTTCGACAACACATATGTTTCAATAGAAGACGAACACCTTTAGTAACCACTCACATAACCATAACAAAGATCAACATATCGATGTTTTCACATGGTAAAACACCTATGGGGAGCATCCACGGCCCCATCCAACACGACACTTGGAGAAGTTTATTAATGCAAAAGAAAAAGATTACAAAGAGATTTTACAAAAGAGTTTCTCACAATAGATCATTGGAAAATGACCCTCCATGCTCTTTAAATAGAGATCATGGACCAATCGGGTGTTAAGTCACTAATCAATGGTTGTTAATATTGAGGAGAGTATGAACTGTCGGATCACTCTATGTCGGGAACATATCGTGACTATTGAATTTCCTAACTACAAATGCATACTAATGCATACTAAAGAAACACACTAAGAAACACATTTTTATCTAACGACACATTATACCAAGTAGATATTAACTCACTCCTAAGTGTCTAAATATCCTAACATTAATAATAAATACATCATTGGTTGTTATACGGACAAGGACAAGAGTTATAGAGGGATATGATTCCACAAGAGAGGGGGCTTGAGGGGATAAGTATTTATTTAATATTTTATCAACCCATAATTTTTTAATGGAGAGGATTGGTTACATGAGCTTCTTGGGGAAGGCCATGTGGTTCTTGATTTGCAAGTAAAGATATAAATCCATCTTGTGGGTTGTTTGGGGGATTCTTATTCACACATTGACTCACTCACTCATTGTTCACACCTTTCATTATGTTCTCTCTCCATTCACTCTTTCACCCACACTTCATTCATCATTCCTTTTTATCTTGGCTGGGGAGAGAAAAATGAATTGTAGAGAGGATCCATGTTTTGGTTGGAAGTAGTGACTCTTGGTGTATTCAAACCATGAATTAATGCTTACCTGTCTAAGATGCATTGGCATGCATTGCATTTTTCCCACAGCTACGAATCCTAAGAGTCCCATCATAGAGATTCTTGACCAGATGCACTGGCTCCCTGGGAGGAGGTGGATAGCCTGAGGGACTATGTGGCAGAGAAGGGGGTCCATTCTCTTGGGTTGTGTAGGATGGATAGAAGATATATGGTGTACTTTGGATTATTGTGTGTGATAAGAATCCTGTGAGAGATTGAGTTGTGACTGGTTTTGGAAGCTGAGTGACACTCTGGAACCATCCTTGTGGACTCATATTCCTATCTCGGTGTTAGGGACCTAACCCCTCACATAGGTAGAATAATATATTTCCATGTAATAGAGGTGAATGTTAATAAGGACTAGCAATAAGGAATAATAAATCAAATGTAAGAAGACCTAATAAAAGCTTCCACTTCTAGAAGGATCTTCCTCTAGATTGTTCTTTTGGATAGACATATTTAGTATAAATAGGAGTAGATGGTATGAATTGTTTTTTCTTAGATGTTATTGTAATGGAGCTATGCTCTATTGGAGGTTTCCCCCTCGAAGAGGTAAGTGAACATTTCTCTCAGTAATCAAAGTGCTCTTTCCGGTGTTATTCTGGTATTATTTTGGTATTATTGTGGTGTTATTCTGGTTATATTGTTGTTTATCTTCCATTTCGAGCTAATTATTTCTATTCTGCATATTATTTTGTATCTGGAATATTACAAGTGGTATCAGATCACCTTCCTCGACAGAAAATTGTGGGTTAATTTTTTTTCAGTGTAGAGATGTACTCTGGCCTCTTTAATGTTCAAAAACACAGGTATTCCAATAGAGGATGAACACCTTCAGTAACCACTCACATAACCATATAAAAGATAAACACATCGATGTTTTCACATGGTAAAACTCCTACAGGGAAACATCCACGACCCCAGCCAATGCGGACACTTGGAGCAGTTTATTAATGCAAAGAAAAAGATTACAGAGAGATTTTACAAGAGATTTTCTCGCAATCGATCATTGGAAAATGAACCTCCATTCTCTTTAAATAGAGATCATGGACCAATCGGGTTTTAAGCCACAGATCAATGGTCATTAATATCGAGGAGAGTATGAACCACTGGATCACTCTATGTCAAGAACATATCGTGACCGTCGGATTTACTAACTACAAATGCATACTAAAGAAACACACTAAGAAACACACTTTTACCTAACGACACATTAGACCAAGTAGATCTTAACTAACTCCTAAGTGTCTGAATATTCTAACACCCCTCTTAAGAACAACTTGGGATAGGATTGAAGTATTTACAATAGTGACACAATAGGAGAAGGAAGGAGGCATTAAATCCTATCCCCCCTTAATGACAACTTCTTGAACTCCTAACATAGATCGAAGTTTGGAAAACTTCACTTCTATAAGAGACTTTGTGAAAATGTCTGCAACGTGATCTTCTGTAGGACAAAAGAGAACTTCAATAACTTGATCATGAATGAGATTTTTGATGAAGCGCATGTGGAGCTCGATGTGTTTTCTACGTTGATGTTGAACTAGGTCTTTGGCGATCTTGATGGCACTCTGATTGTCACACCAAAGGATGGTTAGATGATACTACTGGAATCCAAACTCTGAAAGGATCTGTCGAAGACACAAGGCTTCCTGACTTGCATTTACCATTGCTTGGTACTCTTCTTCTTCCGAAGAAAGTGAAATAGCCTGTTGTTTCTTACAGGAACAAGTGACAGGTCCTGAACCAAGGTTGAAAACATAAACTGCAGTAGACTTCCGATCATCAGGGTCACCGACGCAATCTGAATCAGTGAAACCAACCAATAAAGGAGTCCCCCTTGAACTGTAGTGTATCCATAACTGAACTATACCACAAACATAGAGAAGTATCATTTTAGCTACTTTCCAATGGATTTCATGGGGTGTTTGCATATACCGAGAAACAATACCAACAACAAAGGAAAGATCAGGACGGGTATGAGTCAAGTATAAGAGGATACCAAATAACTGACGGTACATGGTGGCATCAAATTCGAAAGAAGTACAGGTGGAAGTAAGATTGACTCTAGACTAGAAGGGAGAAATAGTTGGCTTACAATCGTCCATGTGAAAGCAACGAAGAATGTCACAAGAATACTTAGACCAGGAAAGAAAAATTCCTTCATTGGTTTGCAAAACTTGGAGGCCAAGGAATTAGTGCAAAAAACCTAAGTCTGTCATTTCAAATTTCTTCTTAAGTCTTGTTTTCACATGGTTTAAAAGTTTTGAGTCTCTACCAGTAAGGATAAGGTCATCAACATAAAGGACAAGGATTATGATATGGCTTCCTACTTTCTTGGTATAGACATTAGGATCAGAATGGAATCTAGAGAATCCAGTGGCAATAATAAAGGTGTCCATTTTGGCATACCAAGATTGAGGATCTTGCTTGAGACCGTAAAGAGATTTCTTAAGGCGAAAACAAGGCTAGAGTCATTCTAGACATAGCCAGGAGGTTGTTCCATATAGATTTCTTGTTGCAAATCTCCATGCAAGAAGGCGGATTTAACATCCATCTGATGGACCTCCCATTTATGTGAGACAACAAGGGAAAGAACAAGGCAGTTGGAATTCATTTTGGCTACAGAGGCAAAGGTTTCATGATAATCAACTCCTTTAACTTGGGAAAATCCTTTGGCAACTAAACGAGACTTGTGTCTTTCAACACTTCCATATGAAGCATACTTAGTTCTGTAGACCCATTTACATCTAACAAGTTTTCTTCCTTTTGTAAGAGGTACAATATCCCAAGTATCGTTTTCCATTAGAGAACGATACTCTTCATTCATTGTTGTATCCCAATCTGGATGACCTGAAGCTTCTGCAAATGTATCTGGATCATGAGTTTCAAAACTTGAGCCAAAAGAAAATAGGCTTGCTAGAACTGTGAATGTGTCCGACATTGATCTGAAGGATCACTGACAAGATCACCAACTGCTTCTTGTGTTGAACGGACCCATCTAGGAAGTGGTGGAAATGGTGTTGGTTAAGATTCGAAGGACTCATCTAGAGGAGGGTGAGCAGGTGGAGGTGGATTTTCATCCTCACTGTCATCATCTGAAGAAGAAACTAGATTATAAGAAGGCACAAACATTGAAGATGGCTCACAGGCCGAAGAAGGCACAACTGTTGAATTAGGCTCGCAGGCCAAAGAAGGCACTAATGTCGAATTAGGCTCATAGGTCAAGATATTTTCATCAAATTTAAAATCTCTTCTAATAATAATTTCATTACAGTGTGATTGAAGAAGTTTGTAACCTTTGACATCTTCAGAATAATGAACAAATATACACTTCGCACTTTTAGGCCACAATGCTTTCCTTTTCTCATCAGGAATGTCAGCCCAAGCTATACTACCAAATACATGGAAGTGAATTACATCTGGTTTAATTTTTATCCAAGCTTATTCCGGTGTTATATTTTTAAGAGCCTTTGTCGGAGTGTGATTTACTATGTAATTTTCACAGTTGATGGCTTTCTCCCAATACTTTATACTTAATCTCTCAGATTGGATCATACAATTATCCATTTCTTTTAATGTGCGGTTATTTCTCTCAGCAACACCATTTTGTTGTGGTGTATATGGAAAAGTGTGTTGCATTTGGATTCCCTGTGTAGTGCAGCAATTTGTAAAATTGTTGTTCACATATTCACCTCCATTATCTATTCTTAACCTTTGAATTCGATGTACATATTTCTTTTCTACAAGATCCTTGTAGGCCAAAACCTTATCAAAAAATTTGCTCTTAAGTTTTAATAAATAAACCCAAGTACGTCTGGAAAAGTCAGAAATGAAAGTTAAGAAATACTTGCACCCAGAAAAAGAAGGAGAAGAAAGTGGACCACACAAATCACTGTGAACAAGCTACAAAGGACCCGAGGCGTGCCAAGAGGCATGTTTTTCAAAACTTTCCTGATGATGTTTGTCGAGAACACAACCAGCAAAAACACCATCTCTGCATGAAACAAGAGGAAGACCAATCACCATCTGTTGATTACATAGTTGCTGCAATGAGTGATAGTTTAGATGGCCAAATTGCTCATGCCAAATTTTGCTCAAGTCATCGCTATGAGCAACAAAAACTTATGAAAAATATGATGACCGAAAGTTGTCAAACTTGTACAACCTGGTAATATCATGAACAATTACAATTGCAAGAACATGATTAGGATCTTTTAGATCCTTGATTACAACTTGGTGAGGTGAAAACTCTATGGTTTTACCTTCACTTGAATGAGTGATTTGATATACTGATAGAAGTTTACAAGAAAGATTTGGAACACATAATACATCATTGAAATGACCATTTTCTACTTGTATTGTTCCAAATCCTTCAACACTAAGAGACCTATCTTGGTGTTACATTCATTTAGAGTAGAAAATATGTCTCTATCCTTAGCCATATGATAAGACTCTCCAGAATCAATAAGCCACTTATCAGAAGTAGAACTAGAAGGTGTATTGAAGGAGAAACTAGAAGCAGAAAGTGCATGTCCATAAGAAGAAGAAGAAGAAGTAGGATCAATACTGATGTTGTGCTTCTTCATCGTTGCTTCTAAAGATGCCATATTCTTGAAACATTTGGACTCATCATGACCATCTTTATCACAAAAGTTGCAATGTCTGTCAATCTTCTTACTTTTATATTTTCCTCCTATTGATGGGTCCTAAATCCCTTGATTCATCAATAGGAACCAAACTTGCCATCGAGGCCCAATTAGACTCTACAATGTTTAAAATGGAATGGTTCTCCAGATCTTGCGATCTGACCAATTTATTGATGGGCTTTGTGTTTTCTTGTGAAGGCTCTTCCTTTAGTTAGGACTATTTTCTTATGTATTTTATCTTGGGTGGGGCTGATATGAAAGATGCAAGCCAGTATAAACCAGCTTGACAAACAATAGGATTAAGTTTTAACTACTGGGGAAGAGGTTAAGCTTGGGATAACCCGCTGTTCAACATGCAAAAAATTACTCTATACCATAGGCCTAGTACTAATACATTAACCATGTGAGAATCCAATTACTATCTAAGAAACTAACTATCGGAAAGAAATCACATATGTAATAAGATAATGGCAAGCAAAATAATTCGTCTACCATAACCATGCATCACATAATCACACAATGATTTATCTTTATCATTAAAGAAAATAACATCAAGACATTGCACCAGATAACTTGACAACATAATTAATTTCTCTTACTCATTACTGCATCATTCATGAAACATGATAGGAAGTATTTATTCTCCAAGTCCAATCACATGCATCCGATGAAAATATCTTGTCTTTGGTCTAGAAGGACTTCTCAATTCATAGCAGTCTCAAAATAATTCTTAACAACCAAAAAGAAAGAGTTCTTACAACAACCATCGACCCTTTGCGAATTGGCCAGTGTCTTTACTTATAATATAAAGTTTTAACTGAAACTGACGGCTAAGTGCAGTTTAAACAAAACAAAAATCACCACGTCGATTTATCTTCTAACATCTTCTTTAACAGTCATCCTAAGATACTTATTGGAAAGGGTGACTTCTCTCGTATTCGGTCTAGCTGACAAATAGTTATTCACACGTTTGGGCCCATAGAAATCTATGTTGTTCCATCAGGGCTGCATATGTTCCCCTGACGTCTACTGCATGCACCTGATACTTTACTAAACTGGAGTTCAGTTGTTGTAGCATGGTTCAGTTTCTGATCGGATGTTCTGTGAATTGTTTCACTTGTCCTGGCCTCGCATCAGCTATATTTGTGAACTCTTCGGTCCATAACGCATCTTGTTCAATGTCCAGTTTGACCATGTCGCTTAGGTCAATGAAATTATTGGGGGTGTTGAACTCGGGGAGCCTAACATCCTTCATTAGTTTGTTAATTTTATCCTAGTGCTTCTTACATCTGGTCCATTGTTCTTGGATCTCTTGAGGTGGGTCCCGAGACATCTTAGCCTAGTACTCAATTGGTTTCTTCATGAGATTAAGACTACTTTTTCCTATCATCTGAATGCCATGTTTTTCCTTATCTCGACCTTGTTGGACTGCCTCAATGTACTCAAGTCTTTCTACCACTTGTTGTGCCCTTCCATACCATCGCTGCATCTCCTTTCATGTATCGAGTGCCATGATACTGTCCTCCTAGAAATCATCTATGTTTTTGGTTAACAAGTGTCTTTCCTTCTTAAACTCATTGTAAGCTCCTATGAACTCACCTTTCAGATACACAGTGGTCTACATGGTGCCTTTTTAGTATTCAGAAAGATGGCATAATTTCTCGAGATCCTTTAGGGCGGTGGTTAGTTCCTTTTCGTCTCTCTTGGATCCGTCCAAGGTGGCATCTGAGAGGGATTTTCCTACGCTGATCAGTTTATATGTCTGGGCATCTACTGTGTTGATCAAGTTCTCCATTGTAGTAACTAAGATGGAGTGATCCAACAAGATCCTTCTTTTCTTCGCAGTCCTTTGAACAACGACATTTATTTTTTGATCGTAGGAGATCACATAAATACCTTCTACCTCATCTACTAGCTTTGGTATCTGCAGATCTCCCCATGTTAGTTTGTTTCCCAAACTATCGATGGTGTATATTTGTTCAATATTAGGCTCTAGAACTTCGTCACTGTGCCTTGTGGGTCCGAATTCTACTTTTCCCTCATCAGGGATTTGAGTAATGGGAAACATGGAGGTATCAGGCATAGACTCCTTGCATATTTTATCGTCGGCCGCAAAATTGTTGATTTCCTTTTGCAAGGATCCTTTCTTTGTCTCCTCTGGTTCAGGATCGTCATTCGGATCTGCTTCAGTTTCTGATTCATTGGGTTATTTTGTGCCGAGGCCTCTTTCGGCTTTTGTTTTATTTTGCGACACCTCCTCATCTTGAACCTTGGGCTCATGGGAGGAAACTTTCTCGAGACCCTTTTCCTCTTGGACACGCAAAGGGGAGTCATGAGATGGTTATGGGCTTTCTTCGTCACTATATATATGTATAAGTTTGCTGAGGGGATTAGGTGCTCGTGTTTCTATTGAAACCCGACCTGTCTCTGTTTGACTTGTCCTGTCCACAGGGGAGTTGACTGGTGATGTTGTAGATCCAGTGTTTCCTAACCCACTGGTGTTCCCAAGGTCTATGGAATCAGGGTTGCTCGACTTCGTTGGGCTTCTTTCTCGGGTACCAGTTGGAAGCGCGGATGTTATGATAAGGTTAGGATCATCGTGCATCCATTTCATTAGAAGCCAAATTTTCTAGTACAAAAGTGCACCCATCCCCTGTGCAAATTGAACTTCAAGGAAATCCATGATTTGTACCAGGGGTTACTGATAAACTGTCGCCGCCTCGATGCCCTCTTGGGGATCACCTATTCCTTCACCCAATTTAGATGCTATGGTTCCTTCCTGAGCACTGATAATTTCTTGAGCTGTCTACTCCAAAGATGACGCTTTCTCTTCCCAACTCATAGATTTGAACCTGGTCATTCGAGGATCAACCCTCCTTGATGCCACTTCATCCCAGCCTTGAGCGTTTTCGGTGAAAATTTCATCTTCGAACCAATCATGGGCATAAGGCCAATAGGATAATACCTGCAATGCATGTTGTAGGACCAGTCCCTTGGGATCGTGTTTGTGAAATCGAACGATGTGGAACTAGAATTCTAGTTGACTCAGCCTTTCTTTCTTAGCATGCGTGATATCATTGACCACGTAGAAGACAATATGAAACCCATACCAAATGAATGCCCGCTTCTTGTCCTTTTCTAAAGTGGCATTGTATCCTTGCAGGATGGTCTGGTAGCAAATTTCCCCTAACACTAGTTGTTCGGGAACATATATGGGTAACAAATAGGCTGCCCCTGTGGCTCCGAAAACCCTGATGTAGGTTTCATGTTCATCTAGATACCAGTGACCCACTTTGGATATAACCTTTTTTTCTTCTTTTGACAGCCTAGGGCACTCTTTCCTGAACAACAAAAAATAGATACATGCAATAAAATGGTCATAGATAAGAGCATAGGATTTTTTGTACCTATTATCCCATAAGATGTTGAAGTATACATGGATCGGGAGCTTTGAGGATCCATAGAAAACGTTCTTGGTGCAGATGATGTCTAACAGATACGAGGCCATGTAGAAGGAGGGGGTTTCCCCCTCTTTTAGCGTATGGTCTTGTCTTATGCAAGTGCTCAACTATTTGGAGATGATGGCACCCCAATTGAATCTCGTGCTTGAAATGGCCACCGTATAAGCTAGGGGCATCCAATCCTCTAAAAATTGGGAGAAATATTTCTCCCCATGAAACCTACAGAGAAGAGCCATCAATTATATGTATGGTTCCCTTAGATTGGTCTTTGGGTACCAACCGATAGTTCGGTTTGTGAATTTTTTGTCTTCCCTCCACCACGACGCCATGATTTTGCTGGTATCGTGTGATGCATAAAAACTCAGAATGAAATCAATGCTCAACTTTTTTTTCAACTCCCTGAGCTTGTAGTAACTATCAACCTCTGATGGAAGGAAAACCTCGACTCATCCACCATTATCATCATTAATCAAACATTTATGTGCATCGGTGTGGTCAATGAGCCACTTTAGGAGCTCAATGCAAGGAAACACCAGAGTTTGGCTTGCCACCATGTGTAGATAATCCCTACAAATGTTTGGGAGTACATCATCATTGAGCTTCCTTGTATCAAGATTGTTGAGCGGGGTATACTCGAGGGGTTCTTCTTTCTTGATCTTCATAAACAATTCTTCCCAGAGAGGGAATGTTGTTTTGGCTCCAATGTTTGCCTCTGTGTCCCTGGAGGCCGAGGGTTGGATGAAGGCCTTCTTGGTAGCTGTCTTAATGATAGGTACCGGTTTGGGGGTGAATTATAATTGTCTTGCAACTTCTGGGGAGGAGTCCTCTCCTTCTTCTGGTTCTTGCAGATTTGTCGCTCTTGGGGATTTCGTGGTGGAGGGTTTCTTCAGAGGCATTGTTCCTACAATTAAAACAACCTTTAAACTTGTGTACATAGAAGAGTTGGGTTGAGAACATGAAAACGAAGAGTAAAACACCATGAGTGGATACATACCTGTAATGCTTTCTAAGATAGTTGTCTAATACTCACTGAACTTTGAAACAATTCCTCGTATCGTTAGCCCTTCTCCCCTGTTCATTCTGAACTCTTTGTCGTGAAAAATAGGATCACACAAAATGACCTCAACAACATATAACATGAGAGACTCTATCTGTCACATCAACCAATTAATACGAGTAATAAATGCAATTCAAAAATAAACTACCATCGGTTCTCCACAATTAAATTGTAACTGGTTGACGATGGAGGCGCAGAGGCAGATGCATTGTATCGAAAAATTTTAAATGATTTATTTTGATCCGCGCATGGATTAGCATCTAATGTGCGATCCACAATTTTATTAACACCTTAAATGCATTGTACCTAGCGAATCCAAGGGTTAAAATGTCTTATCACGTCGTGTCTTTCTGGCTTGGAGGTCGGGGATGGACATTTTAAAAAAGTAAAATTAATGTGTATTTTATTTCATAACTCCCCGATGTCGAAATCACGCCGGGTGTCGACGGTCGGCGATACCACTCCTCTCCTTGTGTGATACTTAATTTTCCGTTTTTTTTCCGAAGCCGAACGAATCGGTCTTCGGCGATACTCCTACCGAAGTTTAATTGCAAAAAGGAAATACCTTTGTCTGTTGACGCCAATGAAGATCGGTGTTCAACTATTTTAAACTTCTCAAACGATTTTTGTCACCTTTAATCTTTACCGATGTCAAACTTCTAAGCACGTTGGGGAAAGTTTTAGTTTGTCGATTCCTTAAGTAGTTGTTAAATACCCTTTAATGGTTAAGATGATTCTTTGTTGTATGTTCAAGCAAACTTAAAAAATATATATATGAAAAATAAACGCAGGTATTAGTTTCATACTGAAGGCAAAACAAACAGTGCAAAGGATCAAGTGGTACCCAAAAGTAAAAAATGGACATAGACTTTTAGGGTGTGTTGAGTACTCAACACCTCCTTTGTCTCCATTCAGAGAAAAAGTTGTCTGAGTGGGTTTGGGACCCTTATATTGCTTGTTGTTGTGGCGAGGATGTTGCTTCTTGGGATTCTTGGGTTTATCTTTCTACTAGGCAACTAAGGCTTTGTTGGAGGTACCTGCAGTGTTGATCACTCCAAGTTGTACAAGATTATCTTCCTTTCTAATCAAAGAAACACAAAAGGACTCAAGAGTGGGTTTTTCATAATCTTTCCCTAGAGCCTCTCTCATGGTATAAAAGGTAGATACAAACACAGAATATGCACTACCTAGCTTAGAAAGAATAAGATAGATGCAACACTCTTCCTCCATTTTTATCTTACATTCTTCACATAAAATTCTGAGTGTTTTAAACCTAGATAGATAGTCTCCAAGGAAAGAAAAATCACTTGGACTCAAGGTCAATACTTTATTTTCTAACTATTTTTCTTGAATAATATTGAGTTTACCAAACATAGATTCAATCTTGTCCCAAGCTTCTTCGGGGTCATCAATTTCTTGGAGGTGGTATCTTAAATCAGGAGAGATGGACATTCCGATTAGTCCACATGATTCATCACTCCTATTAGCCCATTTGTTTTTCTTATCATCATCAGTGGGTTCCTGTTCCTTTCCCAAGGTAATCTGGTACAAGCCTTTACTTCTTAATAAATCTTCCATATGAGATTTCCATTGGAAGTAGTTAGTGCTGGTAAGAAAAACATTACTTCTAGAAGCCATATTAAATATGCAAATAACATGGATATAAAAACTAAAAGTGATGATTTGGATGGAAAGATCTCAAAATGTTATGCAGTTTAAAAAAAAATGACACTCAAAACAGACTTTGGATGTGAGAGTTATGCCCGTTTTAAAAAAGGCATAAATGGTAATCAAATGACCACGTGATAGTGTAAGCTACTTTATGAAGTGACCCACTTTTATAAAGAGAAGCGGGGATCACTTTTACAATGAAGTTACTTTATAACAGAAAAGTTGCATACAAAATAAATAACTCTAAAATAAAATATTAAAACTACTTATAGTGATTCACTTGTATACTTGAAGTGAAATACACTTTACAATTTTAACATGAACTTTTTCTAAAAAGGTAACAAAAGAGAGACTTGAACCCAAGACCTCTTACTTAATAAGACAAATTTTAACCAAATGGTCTAAAAAAACATATTGTAACGTTCAGAAGGATGATTGTTGTTTTCATTGTTATTGAAGATGGCCTTGGAGAGCATGCTAAAAAAAAACTCTTTTCACACAAGAAAACAATTTTGCTTCTCGATGACAACAAGGGTTAGATCTCGGTTAGCTTACCTGGAGGATGCACCTTTTCCTATCTGTTTCTGATTTTCTGAAATTGCACAGGGCGCGGGGCAAAGAGAATACAAAGATCTAAATGAGTAGCAACCCGAAAACAAATAATATCAAACTGAAATAAAACCAAAATAAAACTTTGCAGAAATTTAAAAAATGCGTATTCAAGCTTTATACCTCTGGATCTGACTGTAATGGTCGTATCTTGGGAAAACATAAACCTTTTCGAGTGAAATGAAAAGTATTCCTGACTAAAATGAGGACTCCAGACGTAATGGAATAGTCCTCTCAGCCCAAAAATGTACGTAAATGATAGAAAATGGAGATGAGACAACTCGGCTTCATGATCTCGATCTACAACATGAGAGGGTCTTCAAACAGGCTCTGATACCATGTTTGACAACACAAGTATTCCAACAGAGGATGAAAACCTTAAGTAACCACTCACATAACCAGATCAAAGATCAACACACCAATGTTTTTACGTGGTAAAACCCCTAAGGGGAAACATCCATGGCTCCAGCCAACGCGGCCACTTGGAGCAGTTTATTAATGCAAAGAAAAAGATTACAGAGAGATTTTACAAGAGATTTTCTGACAATCGATCATCGACAAATGACCCTCCATGATCTTTAAATAGAGATCATGGACCAATCAGGTGTTAAGCCATGGATCAATGGTCGTTAAGATCGAGGAGAGTATGAACCGTTGGATCACTCTATGTCAGGAACATATCATGACCGTTAGATTTCCTATCTACAAATGCATACTAATGCATACTAAAGAAACACACTTTTATCTAACGACATATTAGACCAAGTAGATCTTAACTAACTCCTAAGTGTCTAAATATCCTAACATTTAAGCTGCAAAGATCTGTCATTATGTGCATAAACCTGTAGTTGGGGATTCATACACACACAAAATACAAGTGGTACATAAGAACACATCTATTGGCCACCCTTGCAACCCATGTTGGCACCCCTTCGAGTGGTAGCGCATCAGACAACACCTATATATGGATCGACCTAGATCTCTTGAATCCCTCCATAGATAAACTGATTGGTCGCCTGACTCTTATAGTTCCACTGAGAACATCACTCGAGAAGATACTCTTTAGTACCTGGGTAGTTGGGTAGTACGACGAAGGGCACGGTATATCCTCCTTAGTTGGTGCCCTGAGATATTGGACCGAGTACTATTGTTGGAACCTGCACGTATATCAGAGAGCCATAACATAGGAAAAACCCTTGTCTGTAGAAACCTTGAATACCATAACCCTTGGGATGAAAACAAAAATAGAACATACAATATCTATTGCTGCGCAACTGTGTCTCCTACATTCGGGTTGCAAAATTACTACACATTTCTTCTTGTTAATCATTTGGGCATTTCGTCATTGTAATATTCTTCATATCGGAGTATAACTTCGTAGGATTTAAAAACAAGTCTGGATTCTATCGACACCCTTATGTGATACCTATCCCATTGGATCCCTCTCTTCTCCCTTATCACATTCATACGTAACATTTTCAGAAAAAAAAAATTCTCGTGGACCCGACCCTCTTCCAACACCCTTATTTGGGCTTTACCCCATTGGATTCCACTTGGCTCCCTGATTGTTGTGATACACTTCACCTATAACCCATTTTCTGTGTGGTCCCACCTCCCCCTTTTTGTGTTCCCTCTTCATCATGGTCTACACACATATCCAAGAATTGAAATCTCATTTCAATGCCTTGCTCTCTAATTTCACAAAAACCCAACAAGAAGTGTCAATGTTTCCACTATCAATAAAAACTTGCATTCCTCCATTGACGTGAAAATAGAGGACCTCAAAAAAGACCTCAAACAAGACCTTGCTACCCAGCTTGAATCCTTCAATACCCAATGTGTTTCCTTCACTACAATGATATGTGTTACGTTGCATATCCCTGTAGATCTTCCCTCATCTGACCCACCTTTTCAAACCGAAGGTGAAACTTCCTGTCATTCCCAGAATTTTCAGCCCCATCACCTTTAGTGTGACCTATGCCTTCTGTGTGTGGATGTGACCAAATTTGATGGCTCGGATCCCACTGGATGGGTAGCTCAAATGGAATATTATTTTTCTTTGTATGTCATTATAGATTAGTTGTCCAAACTATGGTATGGTGTTCTCCATCTATATCAAGAACGTTGGCAATTGTGGCAATGGAGAAAAATGCCCACCAAGGGTATGTGGCTTGGACACACTTTGTAGCATAGCTTTATGAATGCTTTGACACTGTCACCAACCATTTAGTCTGTTTGACAAATTTGAAACAATGTGGCACAGTGGAAGACTTTATATCCTCTTTTGAGCGATTGGATTTCCATACGGAGCGCATGTATGATGCTTTTTTCGAATAATTTTTTATCATTGTCCTCAAGGAAGATATTTGTGCCCATGTCCTCATGGCTCGGCCTCACATTTGGGTGGGCGCTACTAAAAGAGATAAGGAAGAACAACAAATTGTATCTTCTCAAAACCAAAAACCCTCGTTTATTCCTCACACTAAACCAGTCACTCCCACTCCTCCTTCTACTCCACTAAAGATCCAGAAATTGACCAGGGAAGAAATGGTTGAACGCGAACTCAAAGGCCTTTTTTATAATTGTGATGACAAATATTTTCCTTGGCACAAGTGTAAGGAACAAAATATTTTTATGTCCATCTCGGAGGATGTTTCAGAAGACGATGTTGAGGCTCCCCTTGTGGTCATGTCACCTGAACCCACTGACATCACCCCTCCCTTAGACCCTCCCGAAGTAGAACCGGTCATTTCCATAACTTCTCTCCCTGGCTTCTCTGCTCCCCAAACCCTCAATCTAATTGGTTACATTGAGAATAGGAAGGTCATCATTCTTGTTGATAGTGGAAGAACCCATAATTTTATTCATCGTTGCATTTCCCAAGAAACTAATTTCTATATCCGTGCAATCAATAATTTTCAAATCATGATTGCTAATAGTGGGTCCATGAAATGTGGAGGGTGTTGCGAAAATTTGCAGCTCCAAATTAGTCAATACCACATGAAATCTCATATGTTTGCTATCAACATGGGTGGTTGTGACATTGTGTTGGGTGCATAATGGATAAGGACTTTGGGTCCCATTCTCATGGAGTTTAAGGAATTAACCATGCAATTGGACCAGAAGGGAAAACAATATAAGTTCCAAGGAATCGCCCTCGATTCCCTGGAGATCATATGTTCCCATCGCATGGAAAATATGTTCAAAAATGGTCATTATGGAATTATTGCACAACCCCATGCCATTCAAGCCACTGAGACACCCTCTGTGTCATAAGACCTCCAATCCATCCTCTCTCAACATCAAGTGGTTTCTTCCACTCCCCAAGGATTTCCTCCTTCACGTGGTGTTCATGATCACTCCATTCCCCTTGTCCTTGGAAGCCTTCCTCTCAATATATGTCCTTATCATCATCCATTTTCCCAAAAAAATGAAATTGAGAAAATTGTTCAAAAATTGCTCAATGCTAGTGTTATTTGCCCTAGTGTGAGCCCCTACTCTTCTCTTGTGGTCATGGTCCTTAAGAAAGAGGGTTCTTGGTGCATGTGTCCTAACTTTCACACCCTCAACAAACTCACCATTAAAGACAAATTTCCCATTCCTATCATTGATGACCTATTGGATGAATTGAATGGCGCCCAGTTCTTTACTAAACTTTATCTTCATTATGGATACCACCACATACGTATGAACGAGGAAGACATTCCTAAGACTATATTTAGAACTCATGAGGGCCACTATGAGTTTTTGGTCATGCCCTTTGGCTTGTGTAATGCTCCCTCCACTTTCCAAAGCCTTATGAATCATGTCTTTCATTCTTTTATTCGTCATTTTGTCTTAGTTTTCTTTGATGATATCCTCATCTATAGTAAGACCTGGACAACCCATATTTCTTATGTGGATCAAGTTCTCCATCTAATATCTTATCACCAAATTTTCCTCAAGCAATCTAAATCTTCTTTTGGCACCTCAAAAGTCGATTACTTGGGTCATCTTGTTGGCAAGGCCGATGTCAGGGTGGATCCTAAAAATATTGAAGCTATGCAAGATTGGCCTCACCCAAAGACTCTCAAAATCTTGCGTGGATTTCTGGGTTTAACCGGTTATTATCACAAGTTTGTTAATAATTATGGAAATATTTCGGAACTTCTCACTACTCTACTTAAAAAAAAATCTTTCACTTGGACTCCAGTAGCTGCTCATAATTTTCAAACCTTGAAGATGGCCATGTGCACCACTCTAGTCCTGGCCCTTCCTGACTTCATAAAGACCTTTGTCCTGGAATGTGATGCTTCTGGGAAAGGAATTGGAGCAGTCCTTATGCAAGAGGGTTGGCCTCTGGCCTTTGCCAACAAACAACTGTCAGAGCGACATTTGGGCAAATCAATCTATGAAAAGGAAATGTTGGCTATTATGCATGCCATGGATCTTTGGTGCCCTTATCTATTATGGAAACACTTCCAAATTAAGGTAGATCATCAAAGCCTCATGTATTTTCTGAAACAATGTCTTTCCTCCCCAGATAAACAAAAATGGGTGACCAAGATCTTTGGATATGATTATGAGATCATTTACAAGAAACGAAAAGACAATGTGGTTGCCAATGCACTTTCCAGAAAATATGAAGATGAAGGGTCCATTTTTCTCTCTCCTTCATTGTACCAAATTGGCTCCAAGTTGTTCACCAGGAATTGGTACACGATCCCAAAATTTCACATCCGATACAACAATTGCATGCCAATTGTATAGTTTCCCTAGGGTACTATTGGCTCAATGATGAGCTTCGATACAAAGGTCATTTGTATTTAAGTAAACTACCAAAACTTAAATCCACAGTACTTTCGGAGCTTCATTCTACACCCACCGTTGGGCACTCAAGGTTTACCAAAACCTATGACTGGGTCAAACGTTCTTTTTTCTGGGATGGTATGAAATAGGACGTTCATATTTTTTTGGTCGAATGTGATGTTTGTCAATGCAACAAGGGTGAAATAGTCAAAGCTCCTAGCACACTACAACCGCTTCTAATTCCACCTACTATTTGGAGGGCCATCTCTATGGATTTTATTGTAGGCTTACTTAAATTAGGCAATAAATCAATCATCATGGTGGTAGTTGATCGTCTTTCCAAGTATGCTCATTTTTGTTCTCTTCAACGCCCATTTACAACCTCCACTGTGGCTCAACTTTTCATGGATCAGGGCTTCAAGCTTCATGGAATGCCTCATTCTATTGTTTCTAATCACGACCCAACTTTCACCAACAATGTTTTGCAAGAACTGTGCAAGCTACAAGGCACCCAATTGCACCTCAGTACAACTTATCATCCCCAGACTGATGGTCAAATTGAAGTTGTCAACAAGTTTTTTTAAACATATTTGAGGTGTTTTTCACCGTAAAGGAAAAATAAGTGGGCTCAATGGTTACTAGTAGTTTGTAACGACCCCTTCGTTATGTCTATGAATAGCGAAGTAAAATAGAAAAAAATTTCTTTTTTTTTTCTTTTTAACAAATAAGAAATTAACAACATCACCTAATTCATATCAATGCAAAAACACATGACATCATAACTAAGGTGACACATAATTAGAATATAAACAAACTCTACAATGTCATTGCGGAACGAAATTGCAAACTATAATGCCAACCAATCTCATCATATTATCACCAATAACAATAATTTTGCCGAATATAAAACTGCTTCCTACTTCACCATTAAAATCATACCGTTGCCACTCGCCCGCTTCAGAGACGT
>ML776787.1:1386263-1431706 GCA_009831015.1 Picea engelmannii
ATGACGCATCATCATCAAGGTTAAGTGGTTCATCATCATAAAAATCCAGATCACTTGCGAGCAAGTGTCCTCAAAGAATAAGTTTTGTCAGTGCGCCAGAGCGGGATGTTACATAGTTGAGTTGTGGTACAACACGTCTTACCATAAAACTACCCACATGACTATTTTTGAAGCAGTATGTGGACAAAATCCACCTTCCGTTCTCTCTTACTTGTCAGGTGTCTCGAATGTCCAGACGGTTGACCAAACACTTACAGTTCGAGAGGCTATTCTTTGTACCCTCAAAGAGAATTTGGTCATGGCCCAGGATTGCATGAAGAAACAATCATATCAAAGTAGCTATGAACGTCAATTTGCAGAAGGAGATCAAGTGTTTCTTAGATTTCAACCTTACAAGTTGTTGAACCTCCCTTTTGATATCTCTAGTTACCCTATTTTTGTCTTTTGTCTTAACCAATTTTTCCATAGATGCATGAACCATTCACCTCTTATCATCATTATTACATCCTTTATATACTTTTACATGTACATGAGTTAATATTCATTTAATCATCATATATGTGGTTTATTAATGGTTATCATTGAATAATTAATGTTTAAATGCTTTCTAATTACTTTGATTAATTTAAGCAACATTCATGACATGATTTTACCTCATTCGGTACCAACTATGATCGTTCTCTACCAAATGTTCTTATCTGGTACCAACTGTGCTAGTTTGGTACCAACTGTACTAGTCCGATACCAACATCCTATAGGATTCTGGTACTAGATTTGCACCTTGATTTTTATGCAAACAAAGATGAATCTCAAAATTCTAGGATATGGGTTTTTCTCCTAGTATACCCTATTGAGTATAAAATGCCATTGTCAAATATTATCCATGGTTTTGGAAATAACTAAAGTTCTTTTAGGCGAATTTATTAAAAATACACAAATTTTCCCATATTTTAGCAGAAGATATTTCTAAAGTATCATATTGTGCCTCGAGTTATGTGCAGATGGGAGATGATCTTTAAAAATAGACAAATGGGTTTGTCTATAGCCTAGCCAACGTGTAGACCAAAAAATAGTTTGGAAAAATCATCTACTACCTGGAAGATACGAAGGGTTGTTTGAGGCCAATTTTCCTAAATTGCGCAATTTTTCAAAATTCTAGGATCATGCCCATATTTGTGGAAAATGAATTTCCTTGATTAGATAATGGTTTTACTCGACATCTATTGATGGAAAATGGTTGTGATTTGATTTTTCATGGATTGTCTTGTCTAAAGACAAATTTGTAATGTAAAAAGTATATAAATTGAGTTATGGCTCTAAGGCAAGGGGAGTAATTGTTATGCTGTAAGATTGGTTCTTGAAGGAGAGAAATGAAGTAAAGAATTGTTATGTTGTAAGTTTTGATTTGGAACAATTGTGAATTTATCTCCATTTTTATGAAGAAACTATATAACTTCTGTTATAGATTATATCTTTGTGTTTACACCTTATCTACTTTGAGTTATCTTAAAAGATACCTTGTTGGTACGACAAGGGGCCACCGACCCATCAAAGGTAAGTCTATTTGTAATTAATTGTGAATATGATTCTGATTTCCTATGTGTGTGTGTGTGTGTGAATAGAGTATTTTCATATTTTGATTAAGCATTCAATTCCTTCTCTCAAATGTTTTAGTGATGCATTTGGTAGAAGGTCTTATGGATGTATGGTAATTTTGAATAAGAGAGAGTTATGTATATAATATATCTGAGCAATGGTTTGACATATTTCTGTCAGTGTTGAAGGACAATTATTTACTTTAAGTTCTTTAATGTTTTGTCTAGACAAATGCTATAGTGTTGTTTCCATTCTGCATATCTAAGAATGGGTTAGATCTCTATCTTTCATTGTACATGAACCTGTAATAGAGCATCCTACCATACTCAACATTATTTCCTAGAATTAATTAGGTTTCACTTTGCATATACAGGTACAATTAATACCTCCATCTCTCACATACATGCGCTTACAATGGAGTGTTTATAATCTGCCTGGTAGTTCTCTTAGATCAGTTAAGTTTCCATAATGTTAATGCGTGATTGTCTGGTTGTTATAGGCGATATAATCATAGCCCATATCTATATTTCATGAGCCAACAATGAGCAAGATATATCCCCCGAACAAGAATTATGATTTATACATTTGTTGATCAATTTTGCTTTCTAGATTTTGAATTGTATGTGTGGAGTGTTATCCGAAAGATGTGAAACAAAGTGTTTAGTTTCATAAGTAGTTTTCTTACATAGACTATATTCAGTAGACATAGTTAAACCACCTTTTGCCTTCACATATAGTGTAACAACTCTATTGATTACGAATATCGGTCGATAATTTATGTTTGGTAACATATTATGAATATAATTGCACCAACATTTTGGCGTCGTTGTCAGGGAGTTGTAAATGATAATAGGTAGTATTTGAATTAGATTTATTTAATGGTTTTGGATTGGTTTTATGGATGAAGTAAGGGTGGAGAGACGATGGTAAGATGTGAGGGAAGAGCCCACGCATCCATTGTAGTGATGTTTATCCAAAGTTAGGTTGTCCTCTCCCTTTCATGCAAAAGTTTTTTTCTTTTAATGCAAGTTTGTTTTTCCTTATTTTATGAAAAAGTGTGGTTTTATTTATGCAAATTGAGTTTTATTTATGATGAGATAACTTGTGAGAACTGATAACCTGGTGATAACAGGGTCCCAGTAATGCAAGCAGTTCAAGGTTTGTGTGTTTTATTTTTGCAAATAGTTTTTATTTCTTAGTTATACAATTCAAATTTGATGATAAATCATTTTTGGGGTGTTGTAAGAACCCTCAAGTACTAATTTGTGTTGCGAGACATGGATCATAAATCGTATAAAGTAATTCATGGATGATCAAGAGCTTAAAGAATGTTCCTCCAAGAAATTTCTCCCATTATAGCAGCAGCTAGGATATCCACCTCTCAGAAAGATCATATCTTAACAACTCAAAATAATTTAATTGTCTCTCCACAGGAAGATTTAGAAGTCCCTTCATATTCCTCTTGTCAATTTTTGAGCAGACTAAAGAATCATGGCGAGAATTCAATGGAGAGCAACCATTGGAGCCTGATATTGAGGATTTCATAGCATGCCTCTCTGCAGATCCTATATGTACTCCAAAGACCTATCATATTAAAGAAGATACTTTGTGTAGCATGGAAAAGAAGGACATGTTGTGTGACCTAAACAAAGAAGGGAAACAAGAATATCTTGATCCTATTGAAATATGGTTCCAATTAGTTGTCAGGTGACACTACTCTTTTACTTTTCATCATCAAAGCAGTTGGTCCTTCATACTCTGATATGCATTACAATTTATCTTTTAAACCCGAGTATGAATATATTTCTAACCCTGTTACGCGCATGGCTTCACTGGAAGTATTCTTATACTTGAAGGACATTTTCTTTTGTTCAATTAGTGTAGGATAAGTAAATAAATAAATAAATGTTGCACATAAGTGGAATGCAACCTATCTTTCATACTTTTCATACATGGGAATGTTAAAAGATAATAAAGCAATCGGTTTAATATCTTTTGTTCCTATAGTAGATTTCTTTCTAAAAGTTATGATAATTTTGTTTGGAATTTTATGAGAAGGTATTCTCTTCATCCTCTGAATACACACATAATACTGGAAGGGTTTCAAAAGCATATAAGGAATCCTTGTCAATGGAATATAACACTTAAGGGAGTGCTTCATGACCTATTTCTTCAAATTTCTTCTTTTTCCTTAAGTTGTTAAAAAGGATGCATTTGTGCTTTATCCTTACCTAGCTATTTTAAGAACACTATTTCACAAGGATGATCGATTAAGTGATCTTTTCAATAGAAATTAAAACTGAATTTTAATTCCAAACTATTGTATTCATAACTAATAATTCAATTTTTGACATTTTCCCTGAATTTTCTATTTGTAAGCATGAATAAAAATCTAATTTCAATCAGTTCTATTGGTTTGTTTTTTTGCAGATGTTCGCAATCCTCTGAGAATCATTTTTTTAGCATATCACATTATTTGTATGAGGCCATGCAAAACCTCAGGCATGGGGGAGTGGCTATTGAGACCTTCATATTCTTTTGCAATTTCCATCCGAAAGGCCAAATAAACATGTTCAGTGCTGCAATTTGATAGTCATTTCCATAATTTTGGTACCGTTTTGTTCCAGTACTGTTGAATTATGTTCTGGTACTACTTTTTTCCGTTACTATAGAATTCTGTTACGGTACTTCTCTATTATGGTATTTTTCTATTCTGGTACTAGTAGTATGATCACTGGAAGATAACAAGAATGTAATATACCATGTGTAATTTTATTCCTTTATCTAGCCTTCGTAGATTACTTATGGAAAATGAGCCTAATGGAGTTTTCTTTAAGTTTTTCAGACTCCTAAAAATTTAAAACACCGACGAGTAGGAACTGGCCCGGGCTCGAGAAAAATGTACAGGACAGTAGATGGAGTTTTCTTTAAGTTTTTTAGACTCCTAAAAATTGAAAACACCAACGAGCAGGAACTGGCATGGGCTCAAGAAAAATCCACGGGCCAGTAGATGAAGTTTTCTTTAAGTTTTCCAGACTCCTTAAAAATTAAAACACCCACGAGCATTAACTGATATGGGCTTGAGAAAAATACACATAACAATAGTAGTTAGGTTTATTTTCTCATAAAATGGAAGTGGAAACATAAGCAATGGTTAGTTTGGTTCCAAAAAGAGTAGGTTACGACATCTCAAAAGGAGGTTGCCCAGCTACATTTTCTTTCTTGTTATAGAGATTGGAACCCAATCATTTTATGACACTTCCATTCAAATTTCAACATTCCTACATTAGTGTGTTGATTACATTTTTTCCATCATGATACTTCAACAGAACAAATTCATATGTTTCTTCCTGCAACAACATTAATTGCTAACATATTCTACAGCTTGATACTCAGAGTATGCAAGCCACAACGAGAATCCTACAAATTCTAGTTTGCAGAATACATCTTTAGATACCTCATCAAATTTTGATCTTGTACTGAAGAAACAATTTTATGTGGTGCTCTGATACTAAGCTTGTGGTGGTTCAATACTAGGCCTATGGTTCGGTACTAGTGGTGGAATTTTGGTAAAATTGTTCTATACATGATATTTCCCTTGTTTAACAAAGCACACTTCAGGTAATGGAGGTACGAGTTGGTTATTACATTCTTTCCATTAAGGATTATATAAATTATGTGCTAAAATGTTTGGTTATTTTCATGTACAGTTTCCATCTTAAGCTATCAATATCACCATCATTATTTCATTAAGTGCAACTTCCATGTGTATTCCACTCTTGTTTTCTAAGATTACCAATGCATCAATCCTATTATCACTGAATTCATTTGTGAAGTGGATGTCCTCGTGAATGAGTAAAAATAATTCATCCCATCACTCTATTTCTACCCCCTATTACTTGTTTTTGTTTTCATGTTTCAGTACTAAACCCTTTCCCCAAGCATTATTGTTACACTACATCCGTTGGAGACCTGTTTTAATCCCGACATGGGGGTATATCAACATGAACCTGTGTTTCAATTTTACAGAGAAACCAAGGAATATCATTCATGCAAGGAGAAGTTTGAAAGGACCAACCTTTCAGAAAAATTCAAGGGCCACCATGATGGAATTTCTCATGCATTTGATCAGAGGTGCGATGGAGAAAATGTTTTTTTGGGAGAAATCAGGTTGAAGGTAACATAGGCCACCATAGTAGAAGCTACGAGCTTACCATCTGCAGGTGAAATTGAAGCAAGAAATCGACGAGTATAAATTTTTACACGGATATATCAACAAAGAAAATGAAAAATTGAAGGAGCATAAAGGAAGTTACAATTTGAGCATGAAGAGGTCTCTGCCAAATAAAGTTTTGTATCTGATACAATATAAAAGAGTAATAGAAAAGGAGATTAAGGGTGAAGTGTCAAGTTTCAACATTTTTAAATCAATAAATTGATGTTCAGTCATGACAGAGATAGTATCAGTTTTGAGATTTTGTAGATCCAATTTTGATATTTTTGCATGAGGACATGCAATGATTTGGGCATGGGGGAATGTTGTGCCTCCCTTTTGATATCTCTAGTTACCCAGTTTTTGTCTTTTGTCTTGACCAATTTTTCCATATATCCATGAACCTTTTACCTCGTATCCTCATTATTACATCCTTTAGCTACTTTTACATGTACATGAGGTAATATTCATTTAGTCGTGACTTATGTGGTTAATTAATGGTTAGAATTGAATAATTAATGTTTAAATTATTTCTAATTACTTTGATTAATTTAAGAAGTATTCATGACACGATTTTACCTCGTCTGGTACCAACTATGCTCATCTAGTACCAAATGTTCTTATCCAGTACCAACTATGATAGTCCAGTACTAACATCCTACAAGATTCCGATACCGGATTTGCACCTCGATTTTCATGTAGATAAAGATGAATATCAAAATTATGGGATATGGGTTTTTCTCATAGTATATATGATTGAGAAGGAAGCGGGCCAGTTTCAAATATTCTCCATGGTTGTGGAAATAAATAAAGTTCTTTGAGGCGAATTTATTAAAAATACACAAATTTTCCCAGAATTTTAGCAGAAGCTATTTCTAAAGTGCCATATTGTGCCTCGAGTTGTGTGCGTATGGGAGATGATCTTTCAAAACAACAAAATGGGTTTGTCTAGAAACCATCTAGCTTGATGACCCAAAAAGGGTTTGGAAAACACATCTATTACCTGGAAGATACAAAGGGTTCTCTGAGGCCAATTTTCCTAAATTGCGCAATTTTTCAGAATTTTAGGATCATGCTTAGATTTGTTTAAAATGCATTTCCTTGATTAGATAATGGTTGTACTAGACCTCCATTGATGGAAAATGGTTTTGATTTGATTGTTCATGGATTGGCTTGTCTAGAGCCAAATTTGTAAGGTAAAAAGTATATAAATTGAGTTATGGCTCTAAGGCAAGGGGAGGAATTGTTACGCTGTAAGATTGGTTCTTGAATAAGAGAAATGAAGTAAAGCACAATTATGCTGTAAGTTTTTCTTTGGAACAACTGTGAATTGTATCTCCATTTTTATGAAGCAATGATATAACTTCTATTATATATTATATGTTTTTTTTACACCTTCTCTACTGTAAGTTATCTTAAGAGCTACCTTGTTGGTACGACAAGTGCCCACAGACCCAACGAAGGTATGTCTCTTTGTAATTAATTATGAATATGATTCTTATTTCCTTTGTGTGTGAGTGTGGAAAGAGTATTTTCATATTTTGATTAAGCACTTAATTCCTTCTCTAATATGTTTTAGTGATGCGTTTGGTAGCAGGTCTTTTGGATGAATGGTAATTTTGAATAAGAGAGAGTTGTGTATATGAGATCTTTGAGTAATGGTTTGACATATTCGTGTGAGTGTGCAAGGAAAATTATTTACTTTAAGTGATTTAATGTTCTGTCTAGACATTTTCTATAGTGTTGTTTCCATTCTGCATATCTAAGAACGGTTTGGATCTCTACCTTTCACTGTACATGAACCTGTAATGGAGCATCCTACCATACTCATATTTATTTCCTAGAACTAATCAAGTTTCAATTTGCATATACAGGTACAAATAATACCTCCATCTCTCACATAAATGCGCTTAGAATGAAGTGTTTATACTCTTCCCGATAGTTATTTTAGCTCAATTAAGTTTCCAGAATGTTAATGAGTGATTGTGTGGTTGTTACATGAGATAAAATCATAACCCATATCTATATTTCATGAGACAACAATGAGAAAGATATATCCACTGAACAAGAATTTTGAGTTATACATTTGTTCATCAATTTTGTTTTCTACATTTTGAATTGTATGTGTGGAGTGTTATTTGAAAGGTGTGAAACAAAGTGTTTAGTTTCATAAGTAGTTTTATTACATAGACTATACTTAGCAGGCACAGTTAAACCACATGTTGTCGACACATATAGTATAACAAATATATTGATTATGAATAATTTATGTTTAGTAACATATTATGCATATAATTGCACCAACATTTTGGCGTCGTTGCACCAACGATAATAGGTAGTATTTGAATTAGATTGCTTTAATGGTTTTGGATTGGTTTTATGGATGACCTAAGGGAAGAGAGAATATGGTAATACGTGAGGGAATATCCCACACATCCACTTTAGTGGGGTTTCTCCAAATTTAGGTTGTCCTCTCCCTTTCATGCATAAGTGTTTTTCTTTTAATGCAAGTGTGTTTTTCCTTATTTTACGCAAAAGTTTGTTTTTATTTATGCAAATTTAGTTTTATTTATGATGAGATAACTTGTGAGAACCGATAACCTGGTGAAAGCAGGGTCCCAGTAAAGCAAGGATTTCAAGTTTGGTGTGTTCTATTTTTTCAAATAGTTTTAATTTCTTGGTTTTAAAATTCAAATTTTTTATGATAAATAATTTTTGGGGTTTTGTAAGAACCCTCGAGTACTAATTTGTGTTGCGAGACAGGGATCATAAACCAACTAGATTAATTCACGGATGATCAAGATCTTGAATAATGTTCCTCAAATAACTTTCTCACATTCTAGCAGCAGTTGGGATATGCACCTCTCAGGAAGAGCATATCTTGACAACAATAAATAATTTATTTGTCTCTCCTCAAGAAGATTTAGAAGTCGCTTCATATTCCTCTTCTCAATTTGTTGAGGAGGCTAAAGAATCATGGATAGAATTCAATGGAGAGAAGACATTGGAACCTGAGGTTGACAATTTCTTATATGTACTCCAAATACCAATCATATTGAAGAAGATACTTTGTGTAGCATGGAAAAGGAGGACATGTTGTGTGACATAAACAAAGAAGGGAAACGAAAATATCTTGATCCTATTGAATGATGGTTCCAATTAGTTGTCAGGTCACACTACTCTTTTACTTTTCATTATTGTTTGATCTCATCATCAAAGAAGTTGGTCCTTTATACTCTAGTATGCATTAAAATTTATCTTTTAAACCTGAGTATAAATATATTTCTAATTGTGTTACGCACATGGCTTCACTGGAAGTATTCTTATACTTGAAGGACATTTTATTTTGTTCAATTAGAGTAGGATAAGTAAATAAATAAATAAATGTTGCACATATGTGCAATGCAACCTATCTTTCATACTTTTCATACATGGGAATGTCAAAAGCTAATAAAGCAATCAGTTTAAGATCTTTTGTTCGTATAGTAGATTTCTTTCTAAAAGTTATGATAATTTTGTTGGGAATTTTATGAGAAGGTAATATCTTCATCCTCTGAATGCACACATAATACTGGAAGGGTTTCAAAAGCAGAGAAGGAATACTTGTCAACGGAAGATAACACTTAAGGGAGTGCTTCATGACCAATTTCTTTAAATTTCTTCTTTTTCTTTAAGTTGTTAAAAAATATGCATTTATGCTTTATACTTACCTATCTATTTTAAGACCACTATTTCACAAGGATGATCGATTAAGTGATATTTTTAATAGAAATTAAAACTGAATGTTAATTCCAAACTATTGTATTCATAACTAATAATTCAACTTTTGACATTTTCCCTCAATTTTCTATTTGTAAACATGAATAAAAATCTAGTTTCAAATAGTTCTATTGGTTTTTTTTTTTGCAGATGTTTGCAACCCTCTAGGCAACCTTTTTTTAGCATCTCACATTGTTTGCATGAGGCCATGAAAAACCTCAGGCATGAGGGAGTAGATGCTAAAACCTTCATATTATTTCGCAACTTTTTTCGGCAAGGACAAATAGACATGTTCAGTGGTGGAATTTGATAGTCATTTCCAAAATTTGGTACTGTCTGTTCTAGTACTGCAGAATTATCTTCTATTACTTCTCTATTTTGATACTGCAGAATTGTGTTCTAGTACTGCTCTATTTTGGTACTATTCTATTCTGGTACTAGTACTATGATCACTATAAGAAAATAAGAATGACATCTACCATGTGTAAGTTTATTCCTTTATCTATCCTTGGTAGATTACTTATGGAAAATGAGCCTAATGGAGTTTTCTTTAAGTTTTTCAGACTCCTAAAAATTGCAAACACTGGCAAGCAACAACTAGCCCAGGCTCGAGAAAAATCCACAGCACAGTAGATGGAGTTTTCTTTAAGTTTTCCAGACTCCTAAAAATTGAAAACTCCGGCGAGAAGGAACTGGTTGGGACTCTAAAAAAATTCACAGGACAGTAGATGGAGTATTCTTTAAGTTTTTCAGACTCGATAAAACTTAAAACACTGGCGAGATCTAATTGATATGGGCTCGAGAAAAATCCATAGAACAATAGTAGTTAGGTTTATTTTTTAATAAAATGGAAGTGGCAACAAGAGCAGTGGTTAGTTTGGTTCCAAAAAGAGGAGGTTTCGACATCTCAAAAGGAGGTTGCCTAGATACATTTTCTTTCTTGTTACAAAGCTTGGAACCCAATCATTTCATGACACTTCCATTGAAATTTCAACATTACTACATTACTGTGTTGATTGCATTTTTTCCAGCATGATACTTCAACAGAACAAATTCATATGTTTCTTCCTACAACAACAATCATTGCTAGCATTTTCTATAGATTGATACTCAGAGTATGCCAACCACAAGGAAAAGCCTACAAATTCCAGTTTGTAGAATACATCTTCAAATACCTCATCAAGTTTTCATCTGGTACTAAAGAAACAATTTTATTTGGTGGTCTGGTACTAAGCCTGTGGTTCGGTACTAGTGGTGGAATTTTGGTAAAATTATTCTATACTTGATATCACCCTTGTTTAACAAATCACACTTCAGGTTATGGAGGTACGAGCTGGTTATTACATTCTTTCCATTAAGGATAATATAAATTATGTGCCAAAATGTTTGGTTATTTTCATGTATAGTGTCCATCTTAAGTTATCAATATCACCATCATTATTTGTTTAAGTGCAACTTCCATGTGTATTCCACTCTTTTTTGCTAAGATTACCAATGCATCCATACTATTTTCACTTAATTCCTTTTTGAAGTGGATGTCGTCATGAATGAGCAAAAATCATCCATCATGTCACTTTATTTTTCCCCCCTATTACTCATTTTTGTTTTCATGTTCCACTACTAAACCCTTGCCTTGAACATTGTTGTTACACTACATCCGTTGAAGGCCTGTTTTAATCCTGACATGGGGGTATATCGACATGAATCTATGTTCCAATTTTACATAGAAACCAAGGAGTATCAATTAAGCAAGGAGAAGTTTGAAAGGACCAGCCTTTCTGAAAAATTCAAGGGCCACCATAATGGAATGTCTCATGCATTTGCTCAGAGTTACGATGGAGAAAATGTTATGTTGGAAGAAACCAAGTTGAAGGTAGCAAAGGCCACCATAGAAAAAGATATAGGCTTAACATCTGCAGGTAAATTGAATAAATAAATCGAGGAGTATAAATTTTTACACAGATATATCAACAATGAAAATGCACAATTGAACATAATCAGAGGTTACAAAATGAACATGAAGAGGTATCTACCAAATAAAGTTCTTCATCTCATACAATATGCAAGAGTAATAGAAAAGGAGATTAAGGGTGAAGCCTCAAGTTTCAATATTTTTAAATCAATAAATTAATGTTCAGTCATGACAGAGATAGTATCAGTTTTGAGATTTTGGAGATCCAATTTTGAGATTTTTGCATGAGGACATGCAATGATTTGGGCATGGGGGAATGTTGGGCCTCCCTTTTGATATCTCTAGTTACCCTATTTTTGTCTTTTGTCTTGACCATTTTTTCCATATATGCATGAACCATATTCCTCTTATCCTCATTATTACATCCTTTAGCTACTTTTACATGTACACGAGGTAATATTCATTTAGTCATGATTTATGTGGTTTATTAATGGTTAGAATTGAATAATTAATGTTTAAATCCTTTCTAATTACTTTGATTAATTTAAGAAGCATTCATGACATGATTTTACCTCATCTGGTACCAATTGTGCTCATCCGGTACCAACTACTCTTATCTGGTACCAATTGTGCTCATCCGGTACCAACTACTCTTATCTGGTACCAACTGCTCTTATCTGGTACCAACTATGCTAGTCTGGTACTAGCATCCTACATGATTCTAGTACCAGATTTGCACCTCGATTTCTGTGTAGATAAAGATGAATATCAAAATTATGGGATATGAGGTTTTCTCCTAGTATATCCTATTCGGTATAATGCCGGAAATTTTCAAATATTCTCCATGGTTTTGGAAATAAATAAAGCTCTTTGAGGAAAATTTATTAAAAATACACAAATTTTCCCAGAATTTTAGCAGAAGATATTTCTAAAGTGCCATATTGCGCCTTGAGTTGTGTGTCGATGGGAGATGATATTTCAGAACATCCAAATGGGTTTGTATAGAATGTTGGCATGTTTTACAAGAAGAGTGTGCTTGTCATTGATGGCCAGAAAAACAATGAAACCAAGCCTTGCATAAGAATCTGTTGCAAGGAGTGCACCGATCCACAATTCGGCTAAGTATCGAAGTGTGTCTTTAAGAAGTCATGAGAGAAGAAGATGAGAAAGACCAGAAGAGATAGTGGTTTCCAAAAGTGCAGACGAGGTCCAAGAGACAGACTCGTAGGAGGAGCAAAGGTCGAGACCCTTGAACACTTATAAAACCTTCTAAGTCAGAGAGATCAGAAGCTTAGAAGGAAGAATGATAGTGGTTGTTGGATCACCGATCTAGAGGACCAGCAACCATCCGATCAAACCAAGGTGTGTGAGCCTTAGCACCTTGCACATGTAGGAGAGGGATATTTCTAAATTTCCAAAGTCCCGAATTGTTTAAAGGTCATCCATCGTCGAGGAGGATGGTTCGCATGAGATACACAACTCCAGAAGTTTGTGGATGAGGAGGAGGTGAAATAGTCAAAGTAGATCTTGATTGTCGATCACCAAGATGTACGTGTCAGTAAATGAATAACTCTGGGGAAATCACTTCAAAAGTTTCAGTTGAGAATTGAAACTCCTGAATTCTGGAGAGTTGAAGGATATCTGGACCGTCAAATCCAGAGAGACACGTGGCACCAGATTGTGGACTCCGAAGAAATCTATTCGAGAGGTTTTTAGTTGAGATTTGAAACTCCCGAAGCCCGAAGATCTGGAGAGCCGAAGAAAATATCAATCGTCTGATCATACAAAGTGTATCTCAGTCATCATATCATCTAGATTAAATATCAAGCATCCTATCATCCAAGCTGGATATGGGTTGTCTGATCCAGAAGGGACGTGGCGTAAATATGTGGATTTCGGGTAAAGGCCCGAAGTAATCCTCAAATGTCTAATTCAAGAGGACACGCGACATAATCCCATGTACTTCGAGGGGAAGTGAAGTTTGATATTTCAGATCTCAGAAGTCCGGAGACCCAAAGGCGGTATCAACTATTGAGCGAGGAAGGGCCTCCATGACCGTTGATCTAGTTGAAAGGTCAAATCCCCGAAGCAGAGGCAAAGTTGTTGATTGAGGAGGACAAGTGTCTGCAGATCATCGAATTCGGAAGATTCATGTATGAAAGAAAGGAAATTTTGGCACTTGAGAATTCCGAAGTCCAAAATTCTGAAGCAAATCACTGTTGTTGATTTGAAAGAGGTCATATCTGATTCGCAGGGTTGAAGGTGATAGATATGAGCCGTCAATTCAAAAACACCGTCAAGATCGTGAGATCGACGGTCCAGTCTCATTGTGGGGATTGAAGGTGTGCGAACATTAAAAATTTGAGGGCGGGCCACAATCGAAACCACGGTTTGGAGAAAGGACATGTGGAGACTCAAAGTAAATTTTGGGGTGAAACGTAGTTTGATCCAAACCACCTTTGGATGCACCCGCAATCGTATAGTCACATGAGATAATCGCCCAAGTTCATATTGAAAAACGGAGCTAGTGCTCGCTATACCGAGATCGTGAAAATACTTTTGAATAGTTCACCGCCGATGGTCACGTAAAGGAAGGGGCATAGAAGACAAAGAATCCAAAAACGACTGGCTGTAACTGCCACAGACGACGAAGAGTTGTGACTGATAGAGAAGCCACAAAATCTCAAAATAATGACCACTAATGATGAACATATTTAGAATAACCATCAAAGAAGATGAAGAGCTACAATGATGATCATGGAGAGGACTCAACATGAGAAACACATGCAGAACAAAGAAGAGTGTGTTCTTTTTCGATAGTTAGGCACATGGGAAGAAATAGATGGGGTGCATGACCTGAAGATAAGACGAGAGGTGCAACGTATAGTATGCAGAGGAAACACAAAGCATAAAAGGCAGAAGATAAGTTGAACAGGGGTGGTGCATAGGAGGAAAAAGAGCATAGCATAGAAGAAGAAAGAGGCAGAAGTGGAACAAAGCATAGAAGTTGAAGAAGGGAGAGGAGACATGGAGCTATAACAGACCATATCAGAGATGGACAAAGTAAGTAAAGTTTTATAAGATTCAATCAGGGTGGTAGGGTGGTGTTAGGGAAGATTTTAGTCCTCTAAATTCTAGTTAGTGCTAGAATATATTATGGGAGTTAGTGCTTCCATCTAGTTGGTGCTAGAGAAACCTGGGAGTTGGTGGTTCCATCTAGTTGGTGCTAGAGAAATCTGAGAGTTAGTGCTCTCTACAAGTTGTAGCTTTCTATCGGAGGTTGTAGCCTCATATTTGATTTGTTTCTCAAATACTATGATGTACATGAAGGTTGGAGCTTGATTGACATCCGAAGAAGAAGATGTTTTCTCCCTTTATGGGTTTCCCCGTGAAAATATGTGTCTCTGTGTATTCTGTGTGATTGATCAAATATTGTATATCTATGCATGTTAAGTTATCAGTTAATCATTAAATAATAATCTATAAAGATTCAGAAAAGAACAAGAAAAGTTTCAAGCTTATATTATAACTCATTCACCCCCCCCTCTCAGTTATATTTCCAACAATTTGTATCAGAGTCGATGCCTTTGATCAAAGGTAGATCCCTAAGCTTGAACATGACTAGTCATGAAGGGAGTTCAACTAATAGAGCCCCTCTATTTGATGGAACATTTTTTTCCTTCTGGAAAATAAGGATGAGAACATATTTAATGTCTTTGGGTGTTGATGTTTGGGATTTCGTTGAAACTGGATATGTGAATCTTGTAGTCTTGGCCTCAAAAGATGATAAGCTAGAGTTTAGATTTAATGAAAAATAAATGAATGCCATCCTTAGTGGACTTGCACAAGCCAAGTTTGTCAAAGTCATGCATTGTGATTCAACAAACATTATGTGGGACAAGTTGATAATTAGTTATGAAGGTAATGAAAAGGAAAAAGAGGCAAAACTACAGACTCAGACTGAAATTTGAGCAGTTAAAGATGGATGAAGAATAAACTATCAGTAAGTACTTCTTATGTATAGAAGAACTTTTCAACACTATGAAAGTTCTAGGTGAAAATATAGATGAACCTTTTCTATTCCAGAAAATATTAAGATCTCTTCCTGATAGATTTAACTCAAAGGTCTCTGATATAGAGGAAATAACTGATCTCAAGACATTGACACTAGATCAACTTCTTGAAACCCTAACTTATTATGAAATGATAATCACCAAAAGTAAATCCACTTTAAGAGAGGCATCCTTTAAAGCAGAGAAAAACATAGACTCCAATATAGATTAGATTGAAGCTAATTTTGTGAGAAGACTGATGAAAGGATCAGGAAAATACAAAGGTAAACCACCCTTCAAATGTTTTAGCTATGGTAAGATAGGTCATTTTGAATCTAAGTTTCCTCACAAAAGAAAGTATCAGACATATGATGATGAAGATAAGAAAAAACACAAGAAGGTATATAAAGAGAGTAATTTTAAGAAGAAAATCATTTTTGTAAACAATTATGACGATCCTTCAGATGATGAAAGTAGTGACTCATTTATTGAAAGTAAAATAAATGATATCATGTTAATAGATTTATAAGACCTAAATACTAAATATACAGGAAGTGAGTTCGATGATTGTGAAGAAATAGTATATCTTGATGGAGAAATTGTCAGTGCCATGGAAGAGATTGATAGACTCGGAGAAAAGAAAACAAAACAAAAACAGTTACTTCTCAGGTATGAGAAAACAGGCAATGAACCATCTGAATAAATTGCTCTGTTGAAGGTTAAGTTAGAAGAAGCTAAGAATATTGAAGACATCCTCAAACAACAAGTGAAGGAAGCCGAAACAAAAGGTGAAAAATTGGAATTTGAAGTAGTGACCATCAGAAACAATCCAGAGAAATTTCAGGACTTATATTATCAAAACATGACAAGTATTAAAGCCTCATAAGGATTAGCCTCCATTCCGAATCAAAAAAGGAATTAAAATTTGAAAATTGGTTTGGGTTATGATGAGTGATGAAGTAGTATTCATCCAAGTAATAAAGAATCCATCAAGTTTTTCAAATCTACAACCATTGACAACAAAAAACCTCCAGAAACAAAGGAATATAATCAACTGCTTAGGAGGAGTGAAGAAAAAGGTACAAGAACTGAATCTCTAAAACAAAGAAATAATACACCCTCTGCTCAAGGAAATCATCAGCATGGAAGGAATCGACCTTCTCAAAGAAGACAACCATTTTCCAGGTACAAAGAATTTTTTTATGGATATTATTTTTACTGCTCTCACTTTGGCCACAAAGCTGTAAATTGTTCTTTAAGATTTATACATGAGCAATCAAGACTGGCAAGGGATAAATATCTACCACAATAAAGAACGAGACATCCAAATAACAAACAACCACAGACTACAAATCATGTGATGTCTGGGAAAAAGACACAGGTTAATCATAACAATCGTTATGATCCTTTATTCAATGAACCATAATGTTACATCTTCCATAATTATGAACATAAAGTTGTAGACTATCGATTAAAGAACTATAAGCCAGATTCAAATCACAAAGATGAAAAGGTCAAGATTTGGAAGAAAATTGAAGATAACAAGTGTGGATTAGTATTTTCAATAACCCCTCATATATTGACAACGGATGCTCCATTCATATGACAGGTGACAAAAGTAAGTTACCATCACTCAAAGAAAGTAAATCAGGAAGTGTGACTTTTGGAAATGAAGCTCCAGGAAAGATCAAAGATAAAGGTCTAGTAAGCTTAAGTAATGGAAGAGGCAAAGCTCAAGATGTATTATTTGTTGATGGTTTAAAGCACAATATTCTTAGTGTCAGTCAGATGTGTGACAGAGGATGTGAAGTCATGTTCACTACCAAGAATTGTAAAATAAAAACATTGAACACATGAGAGATGATTGCAAAAGGGGTTAGAACTGAAAACAATGTCTATATTATGAAGAAAGATAAGGAGAAACATCATTTAAGCAAATTTGATGAAATTTGGTTATGGCACAGAAGTCTTGGACACCTAAATTTTTATCATATTGTGAAACCGAATAATGAAGGTGTTTTGAAAGATCTTCAAAGAATATCTAGGCCTCATAACTCTGTATGTGAATCTTGTCAAATGGGGAATTTGACTTGTGCTCCATTCAAATATAAGAGTTTCACATCTTCAGAGAAACTACTTCAACTTGTTCATATGGATCTATGTGGACCATCGCGAAGGGAAGGAAACTGGAGGAGACTGTTACTTTATGCTATTCATTGATGACTTCTCCAGACTTACGTGGGTTGCCTTTCTGAGAGAAAAATATGATGTGTTTGAGAAGTTTAAAACGTTTAAGGCGTTAGCTGAGAATTAGATAGGAAGGAATTTAAAGGAAATTCACTCAGACATAGGAGGATAATTCATGTTAAGAGATTTCAAAGAATTTTGTGACAGACATGGAATTAAAAGAGAATATACTATTCCAGCTACTCCCCAACAAAATGGAGTTGTAGAATGCCAAAATAGATCAGTTCAACAGATGGCAAGGGCTATGATGAGTGAAAGGGGCATTTCATAAACCTTATGGGTGGAGTCTGTTCACACGACTGTTCATATTCTGAACAAAGTGCATCTAAGGCCAAACAATGATAAAACTCCATATGAGTTGTGGTTTGGTCAACTTGCATCAATCAAGCACTGCAAAGTATTTGGAAGTAAATGCTACATAAAAAATAATGACGATCATCTGGGAAAATTTGATGGTAGAGTTTATGAAGGTATCTTCTTAGAATATGCAATGAACAGTAAAGGATACATATGCTTTAACAAAAGAATGCATAAATTAGTAGACTGTATCGATGTTTGAATTGATGAAGAAGCTCATGTAAAAGATCAATAAAGAATAAGCACTAAGTCAGATGAAAAAGGTGATGAGAATAATGAAAATGAAGAACAAAAAATATCAGAGTCACAAGAAGATGATGAATCGGATGGAGAAGATACACCCAGACAAGAAGAGTCAGGAAAACAATCAACATCAAATCCTTCCTCCAGAATTAGTCAAAAGAATCATCCTGAAAGTCAGATAATTGGTGAGAAAGACAAAGGTGTACAAACCAGGAGAAGGATAATCAAAGAAACCGAGAAATCACATATATCCTTCATATCCATGGTGGATCCCAAGAACTTTCATGAAGCCAGTAAATATGTAAATTGGTTAAAATCAATGAACGAGGAACTGGATCAGATTGAAAATAATGACACTTGGGAACTCGTTCCTAGTCCAACAAATAAAAATGTAAGAGGATCCAAATGGGTCTACAAAAATAAGATGAATGAGAATGGAAATATTGTAATAAATAAGGCTAGATTGGTCTGCAAAGGATATGCTCAAATAGAAGGACTGGATTTTGATGAAACATTTGCGCCTGTAGCAAGATTAGAAGCTATTAGAATATTTCTTGCCTATGCTTGTCATAAAAGGTTTAAAGTATATCAAATGAATGTCAAGTCAGATTTTATAAATGGATATGTAAAAGAAGAAGTCTATATGGAACAAACAAAGGGTTTAGAACTGTCAGATAACCCTGACTTCCTCTGCAAGCTGAAGAAAGCCTTATATGGGTTGAAACAAGCTCCTCGTGCCTGGTATTACAGACTAGATAAGTATCTTCAAGACAAAGGGTTCAAGAGAGGAACAATTGACAACAATCTATATATAAAAAAAAAGGTTAATGATTTTCTCATTGTGTTGGTCTATGTACATGATATCATATTCGAAAGTAATAATGCTTCATTGGTACAATGGTTTGCTTCTACCATGCAGTCTGAATTTTAAATGTTTATGATAGGGGAACTGTCAATTTTTCTTGGTCTGCAAATTACTCAGAGGTCTGAAGGAATATTTATTTCTCAGGAAAAATATCTAAGATAAATGTTGAAAAGGTTTCAAATGGAATATTCTAAACCTGTGAGCACACCTATGGTCACTGGATGCAAGTTAAGAAAGGATGATGACTCACCTGATGTTGATCAGAGTTCATATAGGTCTATGATAGGTAGCCTGTTGTATATCACATCATCTCGTCTAGACATAATGCATGTTGTTGGAATGGTAGGAAGGTATCAGTCTTCACCTAAATAGAGTCATCTTCTAGCTATCAAAAGAATATTCAGATACCTGAAAGAAACAATGAACTATGGCCCATGGTATCCTAGGAATCAAAATTTTCAATTATCAGTCTATTCAGATGTCAATTGGGCTAACTACATGGATGAAAGGAAAATAACAAGTGAAGGTGCATTCTTCTTAGGATATTCTCTTGTAGAATGGTTGCATAAGAAGAAAGGTTACATTTCCTTATCGACTACAGAAGTTGAATACATTGTAGCTGCCACTTGTTGTACCCAAATATTATGGATGATTTAGGCACTTGCAGACTTGGAGGTAAAGTATATTGCATCGATACCAATTCATTATGATAATACTAGTGCAATTAGTGTGTCCAATAATCTTGTATTTCACTCCAAGACCAAGCATATACCCATCAAGTATCACTTATTGAGGGAACAGATAACCAACACTGTTTTTTTTGTGCATTATATTCCATCCAAAGATCATATTTTTGATATCTTCACTAAACTTCTTGCAAAAGCTCAGTTTGAGTATCTATGCCAGAAGTTGGGCATGACCTCGTTATCAAGTTAAAATAGTCTATCTGATCAGGGGGAGAGTGCTCATAGTATATCTAATCAGGGGGAGAGTGATTATTGTCTCTCTGATCATGGGGAGAACAAATTCACTCTCAGTTTTCTTTGACATTGATGTCAAAGGGGGAGAACAGGTGTGATCTGGATGCTACATATGGAGGTATAAGTAGCATAGTGCAGCCTTTCAGGGTTTTCATCAATGCCAAAGGGGGATATTGTTGACATGTTTTACAAGAAGAGTGTGCTTGTCATTGATGGCCATAACAACATCGAAACCAAAACTTGCATAAGAATCTATTGCAAGGAGTGCATAGATCGACAATTTGAATAAGCATCGAAGTGACTCTTTAAGAAGTCATGATAGCATAAGACAAGAAAGCTCATATAAGATAACGATTTCCAAAAGTGCAAACGAGGTCCAAGAGACATAATCGTGGGAGGAGAAAAGGTCGAGACCCTTGAACACTTAGAAAACCTTCTAAGTCAGAGAGATTAGAATCTCAGGAGGAAGAACGACAATGGTTGTTGGATCACCAATCTAGAGGACCAACAACCGTCTGATCAAATCAAGGTGCATGAGCCTTAGCACCTTGCACATGTAGGAGAGGGATCTTGCCAGAGTTACGAAGTTCCGAAGTGTTTTAGGGTCATCCAACATCAAGGAGTATAGGTGGCATGAGATCCACAACTCCAGAAGTTTATGGATGAGAATGAGGTGAAATAACCGAAGTAGATCCTGACTGTCGATCACTAAGAAGTATGTGTCAGCAGATCAATAACTTTGGGGAAATCACTTCGAGAGTTTCGGTGGAGAATTGAAACTACCGAAGTCTGGAGAGTCGGAGGAGATATGGATTATCTGATCTAGAGAGACACGTGGCACCAGATTGTGTACTCCAGAGAAATATGTTCGAGAGGTTTTCAGTTGAGATTTGAAACTCCCGAAGCCCAGAGAGCCAGAGAGCCGAATTAAATCTTGATTGTCCTATCATCCAAAGTAGATCTCAGTCGTCATATTGTCCATAGTAAATCTCAAGCATTAGATTGTCCGAGGTGGATCTAGTCCATCTGATCCAGAAGAGATGTGGCACAAATATATCGATTTCGGGTAAAGGCCTGAAGTAAGCCTCAACCATCTGATTTAAGAGGACATGTGACAAAATCTCGTGTACTTTGAGGGGAAGTGAAGTTTGAGATTTTAGATCTTAGAAGTCTAGAGACCAGAAGAAGATCTCGACCGTTGAGTGAGGAAGGGCCCACAAGACCATTGATCTAGTTGAAAGTTCAAATCCCTAAAGCATAGGCAGATTCATTGATTGAGAAGGATAGGTGTCTGTAGATCGTCGAATCCGAAAGATTGGCATATGAAAGAAAGGAAAGTTTGAGACTTGAGAATTCCAAAGTCTGGAATTCTGAAACAAATAATCGTCGTTTATTTGAAGGAGGTCAGATATAATCCATAGGGTCGAAGGGGATATATTTGAGCCATCATTTTAGAAGCACCATCAATATCATGAGATCGACGGTCAAGTCGCATTGTAGGGATTGAAGGTGTGCAAACATTACAAAGTTGAGGGCGGGCCGCAATCGAAACCATGATTTTGGAGAAAGGACACATGCAGACTCAAGGTAAATTGTGGGGTGAAACATAGTTTGATCCAAACCACCTTTGGATGCGCTTGCAATCATGTGGTCACGTGAGATCATCTCACAAATACATATAGAAAAAAGGAGCTAACGCTCTCTAGACTGAGATCGTGATGCATCTTTTGAGTAGGCATGTGGTCACCACCGATGGTCACGTAAAGGAAGGGGCTTAGAATCCAAAGAAGCCAAAAACGACTGATTGTAACTGCCATAGAAGACGAAGAGTTGCGAATTCTAGAGAAACCAAAAAATCTCAGAATAACGACCACTAATGATGAACAAATTTGGAATAACCTCCAGAGAAGACGACAAGTTAAAATGATGATCATGAAGAGGACTCAGCATGAGAAAGACATGCAAAATAGAGAATAGTGTGTGCTTTTGTGATAGATAGGCATGTGTGTAGAAATAGACAGGGTGCATGACCTGAAGGTAAGATGAGAGGCACAACATATAGTATGTAGAGGTATAATAAAGCATAAAAGGTAGAAGAGAATCTGAACAGGGGTGGTGCGCAGGAGGAAAAAGAGAAGAGCATAGAAGCATAAAGAGGCAGAGAGGAACATAGCATAGAAGTTGAAGAAGGTAGAGGAGACATGGAGTTGTAATAGACCATATCACAGATAGAGAAAGTAAGTAAAGTTTTGTAAGATTCAATCAGGGTGGTAGGATGGTGCTAGGGAGGATTGTAGTCCTCTAAATTCTAGGTGGTGCTAGAATATATTCTGGGAGTTGGTGCTTCCATCTAGTTGGTTCTAGAGAAACCTGGGAGTTGGTGCTTCCATCTAGTTGGTGCTAGAGAAACCTAGGAGTTGGTGCTAGAGAAATCTGAGATTTGGTGCTCTCTGCAAGTTTTAGCTTGCTAGAAGAGGTTGTGGCCTCATATTTGAGCTGGTTCTCAAAGAATATGATGTACATGAAGGTTGGAGCTTGATTGACATCAATAACACATTAAATAATAATATAGAAAGATTCAGAAAAGAACAAGAAATTTTTCAAGTTTATATTATNTTCAATTATATTTCCAACATAGAACCCCACCAGCTTGAACACCCAAAAATGGTTTGGAAAAATCATCTACTACCTGGAAGATACGAAGGGTTCTTTGAGGCCAATTTGCCTAAATTGCACAATTTTTTTTTAAATTCTAGGATCATGCCCATATTTGTGGAAAATGCATTTCCTTGATTAGCTAATGGTTGTAATTGACCTCCATTTATGGAAAATGGTTGTGATTTGATTGTTCATGGATTAGCTACTCTAGAGCCAAATTTTTAATGTAAAAATATATATAATTTGAGTTATGGCTCTAAGCCAAGGGGAGGAATTGTTATGCTGTAAGATTGGTTCTTGAAGGAGAGAAATGAAGTAAAGCACAAATATGTTGTAAGTTTTTCTTTGGAACAACTGTGAATTGTATCTCCATTTTTATGAAGCAATGATATAACTTCTGTTATAGATTATATGTTTGTGTTTACACCTTCTCTATTGTAAGTTATCTTAAGAGCTACCTTGTTGGTATGACAAGGGCCCACAGACCCAACGAAGGTAAGTCTCTTTGTAATTAATTGTGAATATGATTTTGATTTCCTATGTGTGTGTGTGAACAAAGTATTTTCATATTTTGACTAAGCATTTAACTCCTTCTCTGATATGTTTTAGTGATACATTTGGTAGCAGGTCTTCTGGATGTATGGTAATTTTGAATAAGAGAGAGTTGTGTATATGATATCTATGAGTAATGGTTTGACATATTTGTGTGAGTGTGCAAGGACAATTATTTATTTTAAGTTCTTTAAGGTTATGTCTAGACAAATGCTATAGTGTTGTTTCCATTCTGCATATCTAGGAACAAGTTGGATATCTATCTTTCACTATACATGAACCTGTGATGGATCATCCTACCATACTAAGATTTATTTCCTAGAATTAATTAGGTTTCACTTTGCATATACAAGAGCAGTTAAGACCTCCATCTCTCACATACATGCGCTTACAATTTAGTGTTTATACTCTGTTTGGTAGTTTTTTTAGCTCATTTAAGTTTCCAGAATGTTAATGAGTGATTGTGTGGTTGTTAATTGATATTACACCTAAGAATATCTATCATACCCAGACAGATGGGAAGCCCGATATAGTCAACAAATGGATCAAGGGGTACTCGAGGATCTATGTGTCAAGGAAACAACAGGCATGGATAAAATGGTTGCATATCGGTGAGCATTGCTACAACACCACTCATCACATGTCCATCAAGGTGATCCCATTCACGACATTGTATGGATATGATGTTCCATATTTTTTGGATTTGGAATTTGGAGAGAGTAGAAATCCCAAGGAAAAGGAATGCTTACAGGAAAGTTAGGACATCTTAAGAGTCTTGAAGGAAAATCTGCAGACCGCTCAGAATCAACAAAAAATGCATACATAAAGATAGAGGGTAGAACACATCTTTGAGGTTAGATATCTCATATTTCTTAGATTACAGTCATACAAAGAGTTGTTGTTGAAGAGGAGTGGTGTAGAGAAACTTAAGTCCCACTTTTATGGACCCTAAAAGATGGTTAGGAGAGTTTGGGAAGTAGCATGTGAGCTGGAGCTACTCGAAGGAAGTATCCACAATAAATTCCATGTATAGTTCCTCAAGAAGGAATTGGGACAACAGGTCACCGCCTCGGTAGATATTCCTCCACTATATGAGGAAGACTAGTTGGTTCTAAGCCCCAAGAATATAGTTGATGTTATGGAATGAAGACTAAGGAGAAGTTTCATTTGGGAGTGTTTGGTTGTATGGAGAGAATTGCACACAAAATATGCTACCTAGGAAGGGGAGAAAATATTACAACACCTTAATCTATAATTGCTTGAGGATGAACAATCTTAGGAAGGGGGGATTGTAATTTCCTCTTCCAATTGACTATGATGGAGGGGGACTCAATATCCTATACGAGTCTCATAGGATATAGTAAACAAGGAGAAAGAGATTCAAGGAAGTGTCACTAGGTTAAAAGATGTACAAACCCTACAAGTGGCATTAAATAAAATAAATAATTATATTTAAATGGAGTTGGAGGAAAATATTTTATTTGGTAAATATGGGGGAAATATCTAGAAGGTCCAAAGGAAGGATAAATAAAGGTGTAATCCTTCCCATTTTCATTATGATTTGATATCTTATTTAGTGCTCTTGTAGCCATCATTTTCATTGGGGTTTTGGGGAAAACACTTCCATTGTAGGTTTAGTTTTGGTGGTGCAATATCCACCCTAGATAGACAAGAAAGGGATTCATCCAGATTCTTCTTGGAGTTCTTGTGGCTCTTGATTTTGTTCTGGAGAGAGTTCAATTAGAAAAAAGTATTTACAAAGAGTTTCAGGAGGGATCCATTTATCATATCCACGATTATCAAAGGGTTTGATGCATCCATAGCAAGATGAGTCCCCATGGGTTGAGAAAGAGTCATCACATGAGGCTCCACAAGACATCCCATAGGTGTCATAGTATATCAGATCTAAATAGGCATTCTGAAGAGTTGGAGTACCAGTTGCAGAGTGGACGTCACTAGAGCAGTGCATTTTAGGGCTTGTAGATCCTTGAGCTTCATCGATTGGAATCATTCCAGGTTTCTTGTGTTGTTTTTGTAGTAGATTTTGATGCTTCCTAACAGCCATTAGCTCTTGTTCTTATCCATATTTTGTAGTTGTTATTACAGCCAATAGTTATCATTGTACTTATTTTTGGGAGCTTCCATCCATAATAAGATGCCATGGTTATCTTCTCTAAAAATTGTGTAATGGATGCTTTCTATTTGTTTGACAATATTCCTCATTGATTAAACTATTTTATAAGATGTTGAAAAAACATTAACTTAAGAAGGAACATTAATTTGGGGCAAAAACATAATATCTCCACCCAACCTAGTTGGGGACATTACATTAGTACTGTAGGTGGCTATTATTGCACCAAAAAAAACTTTATAATTTAACGCATTCATATATATGAATGCATAAGACTGTGTGTGAGACCCTACAAAGATTATAGTTGACATCTTATCTTTTTGCATCCTGTTACCATGTGTTATCTAAAACTTGTACAAGAAATATTATTGTGCCATTGACACCTTCGCAACAACGACTTTAAAAATGATAGTGTTTCTATAAATCTTCTATTTAACCATGAACACTTGTGCATTTTATCTTATCAACCAGGGTTTCCAATGTACTTGTGATATGTATCACAAGATGTTTTTAGGATACAAATCCGTAACTTGCATTAGTTTCCTAATATGCTTCTACAAGAAGGAAATTGCATTATAGAAAATCATAAAACACAGGAACTAGCTTCTAACGCATATGATTTATAGTCTAATACATGGCTCCCCTTAAATTTATACCATCAATAATATAATGATGTGATAACACTTCTCTTTCTCTATTATTACACTTTCATCATGAGAATGTTCTAATAATCTACTTCAACAACTAAGCATTTCAAAGAAAATAAATTCTAGGAGAAAAAGTAACATAAACAAGGTAAACGCTACAACATATAAACTATCTACAAGATATCTCCATTCTAGGATTAATCGAAATATTAACTATAAACATTATAACACTATGTATTTGTGGATTGTAATTTCTACTAGTTTGTGGATCTCCTATGCATTGCAATTGAAATGATTGTGTCAAACAAATGATTACATCATTATTATAGAAACACAACTCTAATCGGCTGGGTTAGAAATTTAATTCTACCATACATACATGACCATAAATTGCAAATGAAATAGAACAAAGTAAAATTAGAAAGATGAAATAGATAAAGGAATACAAACTAATCTACGTAGAACAAAGTGAATATAAAATTCATCTATATATCCACAACTCTTGTTCTCTAAAGTGGCCCCCCTCTAGAGATTAGGGAACTGGGATATGTTATAATGACAATAGAAATTGAAAATCATAACTCATGAATTCAAGAAATGAAAATCAAATGTTGTAGATCTTTGGATTCTCTATATTTTATTCCAGAAATCCCAATATTCTACATTGTATATCCAAATGCCCCTATGGGTTCATTCCCCTTAAGTTATATAGAAGAATGGATTATTCTATTTTAGTAACAATAAAACAAACTCTTAACTACCAATAAATACATAAAACAATATTCCCATGTTCCTCATTTTTCTAGTTGAGAAGACGGTTCTGATCAACTGCTAATTTTCACTTTAAGTTGCAGGGGGGATGAAATCTAGTTGCAATCAATCCAAAATATGAATTGATGGTGTACTCATATCTCTGATGTGGTGCAGGGTGAAAGGATCAACGAAGAGAGGGTGATATTTATTGTGTATATGCCTCAACCAACTCTCATGAATTTCGTAAATCAAGTAGATAGTTGTGTTTTGTCTAAAATTAGTCTTAGATATTCTAGGTATTAATTCAAATGAAAATCATCATGTTCCCCTTTCTCGATTGAATTCTTGAGATATTTCAATATTCCAGGGATCAATTGGATTGTTCGTAACACCCTAAGAATCAATTTGAGTATGGGTTGCTTGCATATTCTTCATTACCTTGTTTTCAACATTCCCTTATCAACCATATATAATCTAGAAACTCATTTAAAAGAAAAACCTACAATCATTCACACTTTAGAACATGATAAGAAATGGAAAATCCATAGCAAAGCATTGCAAACAATTCAAAATCACTTGTAACCTTAATTATAGATAAGAAATAATGAAAATCCAATCAAAGGACATCTGATGATCCAAGTATTATCAAGGGACCATTGTATAAGAAAAAGAGGGATTTTTGGGAGGTTTAGAGTGGGAAAAGGATAGGTTATGATAGTTCAAAATTATACCATATAGGAATCCTGACATATGCCAAGGGTTCCATGCCCCTACATTCCCTTTAATTACTACCTATTGGTATCTACAAAGGATGAAATGTTCTCACGTTCCCTTCAAGTATCATTTCTTAATGATAGGGGACTATGCCATGATTGGTACTCAACTAACCCAAATCATTTGTCACTGGTGAGAGAATAAATGTCACTAAGAAATATGGATTGCCACCTTATTTCATTCCTCTCACAAGGACCTCATAAGTGACTGAATCTATGGCCTACCCTTACAACAACATGTAGCCTCTAGGCAAGAATACTAAAACATATGTTTTTCACTCATTACATGTTAGGGAGGATAGTAGGTAGGAATAGGGAACCTAGACCTCCTCTCCCTTATGGGACTCATGTCGCATTTCATCATACAACCTTTTTCCCATGTGTAAGATTGTTTGGAAAATAATGTCTATCCTTCAACACATCTAGAGAAAACATACCGAATAGAACTATCCAATGATCATGACTAATCAATAAGTAATTCCATATACATGTCAGTCATAGATAACCTAACCTCATCCTAGGTACACATATATTGAATCAATCAAAATTCCATATGAACCTATGGTTCTTCCTGTCACACTTGAAAAACCATCAATAACATCATGTAACATAATAAATTTCATCATGTAACCACATTTTCATTTTCAATATTAAATCTTATCACAATAATAGAAATGCATAAACCATAATATGTATATGTCCACATCAAGAAACAATCACATCAAATTAGATAAAAGGTATAGATCACATCATCCATATATGTATCTATCAACCAATCTGTTCATTCTTGTAACTATAATGCCCTCAAATAATAACATCATATCGATAAAAAAAAGTCAAACCAAATGAGGGAACTACATACACCCCATCTTCATAAAAATATACCCCGAAGTTCTAAAATATATCAGGAAACTATTGATGCATCTTGTTCATGTCCTCCCAAGTACTTGAATTATGACTATATCTATGACACTAGATCTTTACCCAATTGACCAATAAATTCCAATGTTTCCAAGTTCACAAGTCCAGTATGTGGATCGGTTCATCCTTAAAGGACCCTTCATAAGACATCTATAAATGAATTAAATCAATAACATGATAAGGATATTAAATATAATGATGCAAAATAAACACATAAAAAACATCATGCATATGATCTAGGGATGATGGTAATGAAAGAAGATACACTGTTTTTCCTAATATTTCAATGAAATTAAATGTCCTTGCATTCCATGGAAACACCTTGGATCCATTATGATATTTAATCAAATTCTGTTGCGATATAAATTGCAGATACACTTTGTCTCCTTCTTTATAAATTCTATATATCATATGCACGTTCAAATAAATTTTCTATCGATTTTTAGATTCTTTTGATCTTTCCCATATTGTTTTCATTTTATCTTCCATTTATTGAATCATTTCAAGTCCAATTAGAACTTTATCTTCTATATTTTCCCACCTAATAGGAGTTATATAGTGTTTACCATACAAAAAATTGAAAGGTTCCAACTTTATCAAACTCTGATAATTGATATTATGTGCAAATTCCACAATAGGGAAATAATCTTCCCAACATTTCTCCTAGTTTATTACATACATACACAACATATCCTCTAACACCTAATTTGCTCTTTTTTTCTATCCATCTATTTTAGGATGATATGTTGCGTTCAAATTCATTTGTGCACTCATATTTTCTTGGAAACTATCCCAAATCCCTCTATTAAGTATTGAACATTTATCCAAAATGACATTTTCATGAATTCCATGTAGTCTTGATTTCTCATTTATAAAAAATCTTGTTATTTCTGGTACCCTATTGGTATTCTTTACTAAAATAAAATGCACATAATTTGTCAAAGTATCCACTTTTACTAATATTAAGTCATGTCGTCTCCTTGATGTCATAGACAATCCCACTATGAATTCCATCGAAATCACTTCCCATTTTTATTCAGTTATTGGATGTGGCCACAATAATCCTAGTAGATGTTGACTCTCAACCTTTACTTTCTAACATTATAGATATCTAGTCACATAATCTATCGTGTCCTTGATCAGGATTATTTTCGACACGAAATGAGAGTAGAGATATACTACATAAATGTACAGAGATATCTCATATATCCAATAATATAACATAAATGTACCAGAGATGCAACCATAAAAACAAAGATATAGTAATTTACAAAACTTTCTATTAATGAGAAAAAATGTACAAAGACTATAAAAATGCAGAGTGAAAGACTCGCTAGAATGGTGGCAACTTATCTCTGAGAAGAGATGTGTCCACTAACCACATTCCCAAGAAGATGATTGTTACAATGAGGCTCCAAAGGCCTTTTTAACATAAGTAAAATCCAAAACCCTAACCCCGGAAGATGAAAATCCAAAAGGTTTGCGGGACCCGATGGGGGTAGTTGATACACCAACTTCTCGGGGGCGTAACATTTTCATACAATATCCGTTTGGGGCGCTCGATACACCATTAGAAAGGACTAATAGAGAAGAAATATGTTTGATTTGTCTAGGATAGTTCCTCCGACAATCCCATGTACCCCAAATCCCAAAAAAACGTCGTTTAGGGCCTCAAAACGGCCTCGGAAGTTTGGAACCCGAAAAACTGTTAAGATGGAAAATTGTTTTTCAAGCCTGTGGAATAGGTGGGTGGACACCGGTTGTAATTTTTAAACCTGTGAAGTAAAGAAATGCATATAGATTCTTAAGAAAAACATAAATTAATCAATGGCTCATACACATAGTACACAGAGATTTATACCGGAAACCCTCAACCAGGGAAAACCTTTCAACTCTTCATTATCTTAATTTCACCATTAACCATACAATATATACAATGTTTTTAGGTATTCTGTAGATACCAAAACCCTAATCCCTTAATATGAGATTAATTTAGAAAACCACTAAAAATAGAAAAAACTACCCAAAAACAAATTTCGAGCCGTTGTTCTTAACCAGGGGGGGGTATAGCTGGCCCCCCCTGGGACCTCCCTAGGAAGCGCTCGACACACATGACACAAATATCACTACTAGAGGGATAATCAAACACAGTTGTCGAATCTGACGCACCCACACCCACACATGCAAAGAATATAACATATACCCAACACCGGTATCCACCTGGATCAATCCTCCCTCCTTAGGTATCCACCTATGGTATTCTGTAAAGATGACCCCTCAGAGTAACAATGACACTACGAGGTAGAGACTAATAAATACCATGGAGCTTCCACATATATGGCTGGCCCAAGAGAACATCACAGACATCCAGCGGGGAAACAACACATAATACCTCATCCTTGAAGGGATGGATGTTGTATGACAATCGACACTACTGGCTGACACAAAGATCTCATCCTTGGTGAAGCCAACTGATTTTTTATGGTTTATTTTGTGGTGTTTTCAACAATCCCAACTGTTTGACGACCTCTTCTGAGATGAGGTTCTTTTGTCTTCCGCTATCAACACTAAAATGCAATGAGGTCCCCTTCACCCACATCTGTGAATGAAAAATGTGCTCCCCCTCTTCAGGATCTGTTGGTTCTTCTAGTTTAATTGTTGTGGTCACGACAGTAGTAGTGGGGTCTGTGTCAATGATCTTTCTTTTACCAGTATTTTCATAATCAAATTCTGAATCAGGGTTTGACTCCTTGTCTTTGATCTTGGCCACCAATGATTGTTTTGAGCAAAATTGATCGATGTTGTGCCAAGGGATTTTGTAGAAATATCACCATTTTCTAGTTTCCTTCTTCGTCATTCCATGACCCTTATTTTCTTATGGATTGGAATGGTTTTCGGGAGGTCATTTGTTAGAGTCGTCTGTATCATACTTTGGTTCTTGTAGATTTGCAGACCCAAAATCCTGTTTGTTCTGGTGCTTAAACCTCTGCTCGATTTTAACAACATATCGATAAGTAGTACCAAGTGATGAGATGTCCAGAAAATCCATTTCGGTTTGGATGTATCTGTGTAGAGCCCCATGGTATTTCAGAACCAAATGTCACTCAGAGTCTTTGATACCCAACTTGGTGCGCAAGGTATGAAAGGTATTCGTGAACTCCAGAACTACTTGGCCCCTCTCTTGACGCAGTGTGGTGCATCTCATGTACTATTCCTCATAGTTTCCAATAGGGTAATACTGTTCCTTTACTGCATCCACAAAAAAATCCCAAGTGGGCTCAACCCCATATATTCCAGACTCCTCTGTGGAACTTTTCTCCCAGTAAGTTTCCCACCAATGCTTGACATGGGGGAGAGATTTAAGGAGTGTGAAGGTGATATTTTTGTAAATGTGTTGAACCTGCATAGAATATATATAGCTAAATAATAATACACAAATTTGCAGAGAGAATTGGAGAAAGAAGAAGAAGGAGAGAAAAGAATGGAAGAATTCTCATTAACCGTTTCCACACTCAAAGATTGAATAATTTAAAATAGATATAGGATACATGAGTAACTAATGAGCCATAGTGGTGGTCTAGAGTGATCTGGACACACACCAACAATTACGGGAGTAAACTGCCACCTATTCTAGTCTCTCAGGCAGTTACGGGAGTGAACTGCCACCTAGTTGAGTTAACTAGTCAACTAGTCTCTAGTTAACAGACTGAACAGAGAGTAGTGAGGCATTAACTCAGGAAATAAAGGGTAATGCGTCAGTCTGTTCATGATCCCAAGGAAAGTATACATTAGCTGGTGATGATCCCAATGTTGCATGGTTGCAAAACCAATGCAACATCTAAACTCAACTCAACTAGTCAAACTGAAGTGTCAACTGAAAGAGAATATTATCTAGGTGGAATATTCTCCCCTAAAATATAGGAGACTGGATAATGAATAATTAGGATTAATAAACAAGGAAAAACCTTAGGAAAAATAAATCCTAGGTGTGTGTGAAGTAACTCCAACACCACCCTTCAACATCACTATGGTGAAAATAAAGAATGGGTCCCGACAACAAGGCCATGTTAGGTACCCAAATACAAAAGATACACTGAAATAAATGAGGAAAGAGGGAAAAACTCATGGGAACCCCCCCTTCTCAAGGTCCAATGTATGTAAAAATAAAACTTGAGAATGAACAAAAAATAGTTGCTAAGCAACCATGTCCTTCACTCTAAGAAGACCTCGCAACAGTGCAAGTTTGTGCTCGTTGAAGATTTTATTGAAGATGTAGATGTCTAGATGACTATGATGAAGTATATGCACCATTGATATGTCCAAAAATATCCAATTTATATTCTTTTAATGAATAATATCCAAATAAAGTTTGGATGAAACTTTGAAAATCATGCGGCCATTTCCAGAAAAATGATGAAATTTTGTTGATTTAAAAATGATCATAACTTCACTTTCCAGACTCCATTTCAGACGAAGTGTTTTTTGAAATAGGATATTTTCCCGAGAGGAATTCAAATATCCAATTTGTTTTTGCAAATAGTGCTCAGAAAATATCAGAATTGAGTCTTATGTGTGCGGCTCCCTTTTTGTCTCCTAAGATGCATGCATTGTGCATGGAAAAGTATCTGCATGTGACTCCATATATCTTCCACATGAATTTCAAAAAACAAATCTGAAATGGAGTAGACATCATCTTCAATTAATGGAATACAATTTTTTGTAGATACTTGTGTAAAAGGCTCTTCAAACTGAGATGAATTATGTTCTAGTGGATTTTCTACATTCTCTAGCTTGTCAACATTTTGCATGCATTCTTCCTTATTCCCAAATAAAACCTCCAATTTGCTCCATAAATCATTTGGAGTGAATTATTGTGAGTCATCATATACTTGATGGAGAATTTTAGGAGAAATAAAATAGAGGATACATCCTATGGCCATATCTTGTCTATTGAGAAAGTCATTTTTCTCATCGACGAAATCAGGCTCTACTTCCATTTCCATAGTTATTTGGTACAAGCCTCTGCATCTAAGCATAAGTAGAATTTTTGTCTTTCATTCCAAATAGTTATGAGGTGTGAGAAGTATTTCTGGTGAATAATCCATCTTTTTGTTGTCTTCAATCTTTTGTACCTGCAAAAAAAAATTGGTGTAGCTTTTTCTTAGCAGTCCATCGACTCTGATACCATGTAAATGTGTTGAACCTACACATAATATATCTAGATAAACAATAATACACACATTTGCAGAGAGAATTGGAGAAAGAAGAAGAAGGAGAGAAAAGAATGGAAGAATTCTCATTAACCATTTCCACACTCAAAGAGTGAATAATTTAAAATAGATATAGGATACATGAGTAACTAATGAGCCATAGTGATGGTATAGAGTGATTTTGACACACACCAACAGTTATGGGAGTAAACTTCCACCTAGTCTAGTCACTTAGGCAGTTATAGGAGTGAACTGCCACCTAGTTGAGTTAACTAGTCAACTAGTCTTCAGTTAACTGACTGAATAGAGAGTAGTGAGGAGTTAACTTAGGAAATAAAGGGTAATTCTTTAGTTTGGTGATGATCCCAAGGCAAGTGCACATTAGATGGTGATGATCCCAATGTTGCATGGTGACAAAACCAATGCAACATCTAAACTCAACTCAACTAGTCAAACTAAAGTGTCAACTGAAAGAGAATATTCTCCAGGTGGAATATTCTCCCCTAAAATATAGGAGACTGGATAATCAATAATTATGACTAATAAAAAAGGAAAAAACTTAGGAAAAATAAATCCTAGGTGTGTTTGAAGTAACTCCAACACTTTTCTCTATCGAAAAAATTGTGAACATAGAAATAACCTTCTAACATATTTAACCATTTGTCTAGGGCATCTGCATCTATTTGAACTTAAAATATAGGAATATAAAAATTGACTTGTACCTTGAAAGGTGAGGTGCCTCCAAAGTGGTCGCTTGATGAATATGTGTCTGCTGTTATCGGCAAGCATTGAAGGATGTGGGAAAATTTCTCCATCATTTTGTCCCTCTGTTGCATGAGAGCTTGCTCAAGCAACAGATTGATAGAATTGTCTACTCTGTCATTTTTATTTACTTCCACCATTGAGGGTTTATTGGGTGTTCTAGATAATTTTTCCTCAAGTGAGACAAGCTCAAGATCCAACTTTTTATACTCGGACCTCGACGGGGACATGCACTGAAAAACGATCAAGAGCAGCCTGCTCTGATACCACTGATCCAGATTATTTTTGGAACGAAATGAGAGTGGTGATATACTAAAGAAATGTATAGAGATATATCAGATATCCAATAATATAACATAAATCTATAAGATATGAAACCATAAACACAGAGATACAATAATACACAATTTTCTATTAATGAGCGAAAATGTACAAAGACTGTAAAAATACAGAGTGAAAGACTCGCTAGAATGGTGGCAGCTTATCTCTGAGAAGAGATGTGTCCACTAATCGCATTCACAAGAAGATGATTGTTACAATGAGGCTCCAAAGAAATTTTTAACATAAGTAAAATCCAAAACCCTAACCTTGGAAGATGAAAATCCAAAAGGTTTACGAGCCTCAATGGGGGTAGTTGATACGTCAACTTCCCAGGGGCATAACGTTTGCATACAATATTCATTTGGGGTGCTCGATACACCATTGGAAAGGTATAACAAAGAAGAATAATTTTATACTAGACCAGGTTAGTGCCTTTGGAAATATCCTGTACCCAAAATCCCCAAAAAACGTCGTTTAGGGCTTCAAAACGGCCCCAGAAGTTTGGAACCCAAAAAATTCTCGAAAAACTGCTAAGATGGAAAATTATTTTTCGAGCCCGTGGAATAGGTGGGTGGCCACCGATATCCACCTAGATTAGTATTTATTCATTCCACTCCAAAATAATAACATTTTTATATCTTCATACATATGCTTCACACTAAGATGAGCCATATATATTATCTTGTGTGATTTTGTAAGTATAAACTTATGAATTTATCTAATGTACATAACTCCTTCTATAAAATCTCAATATTCCACCATTATCCAAATTATCTCTCTCATACTTGGGAATTCTCATAACTTTGTTTTCTACTTCTTTAGTTACTTCTACATATTGTGTCATTTTCTTGTAATTTTAGTATCTTTTATCTAATATTCATATGTAAAGGTAACATTGAGAACATCCCATGCATCAAACTAATGAACACTAATGGAACATCTATTAACCCAAATAGCACCACTACAAACTCATAATGACAAAAATGTGACTTAAATTTTATGGTATAGATTTCCTCTTTCATAATTCTTAACAGATGATATCATGATCTCAAAACGATCTTTGAAAATATAGTTTCCCCTTTTATTTGAATAAATAGATCATCAATCATGGGAAACATATATTAATTTCTTATGGTCACCTTTTTAAACTATCAATAGTCGATATAAATCCTCCATGATCCATATTTTTTCTTTACAAAGATCATCAATGCTTCTCATAGTGATATAGTAGGAGGAATAAATCCCAAATATAGAAATTCTTGGAGCTGCATATGCAACTCTCATTATTTTGGGGTTGTCATGTGATAAGGAGCCTTTGTTATAGTCTCAATTCTTGGTTTGAGTTAAATCATGAACTCCAACTCTTTCATAGGTGGTAGTCTAGGTAACTCTACTAGAAACTTGTTATAATATTACGAAAATATAGGATGGAAAATTACATTCACCATATCCTCTTTCTTTTAATAGTTGTTATAGAACACAACCTTAAATCCTTCCAAATACATTTCTTCAGTTCCATCATTGAAATAAATCTCAAAGACACTCATCTATTATTCCCCACTAATATTCTTTTGTGTCTCAAGTTACTATAAAGTAAAGAATTTTAGTCTTACAATCTAACATTTCCTCATGGGGTTCTAACCAGTTCGTAATTCTCATATCATAGGATCCCAAGGTGGTAGCATAAAACGACACTTAGGTAACACATACCCCAAGATCCACTTTACAATTTTTAACTAGCTTCCCTACCCCTTGCTTAACACCAACAACCATTTTCACTTGATTAAAATTCTCTTGACTACATTCCACCATCCCACATATAGATAATACATTATATGAGATAAAACTTTATGTTTCTACTATATCTATCAGTAATGAAAAATAAGTACCATTAATTGTACTTGTCATCTCAAGTACTATCGACTAATTCTCATCTTGGTTATTGTTCAACACATAATGAATCTTGTGATCTTTACCCAAGTCAACAATAATGGTATAGATTTTTTCTTGAACAACTCCTCTTTGTTCATGTGGAAAATATCTCTAAAAATGTATCTCTCCACATGTTCTTAGGAGGTTTCCTCTAACGCCTATATTGTGTCAATGTACACCCACTACTTTGTTGTGTCTACTGTAGTATAACACCACACTATTGCATAGGTGACATCTAACCTCCTAACTAATGTCTCTAGGTCCCTATCACATGGCCCCTTGATGCATATCCATGCCTTTTCATTAGTCTATATGTCAAAAATAACTAACTTTGTCTCTATTCTCCTAAACCTGAAGGTCTAGATGGTCTCAACAACCACCTCACACATTTTTCTCCTTGACTATGCCCTCTAAAATTCATCATAAAAGTATGGGGTATCAATATACAAAAATTTTATTTGATGTTATAGTTTATCCTATAGACTAACTTATATACCCACAACTTTGTTGTGTTAATATGTGATGCATACGCAACACTTTTCATGAATCTGATCTCATACTCTGTTATTGACGTGTTGCCCTATCTTATGGATTTTAACTCATTCAAATACATTGCAAATAATGAATGCAAATCCTATATGTAGTAAATTGGTTACATGCATTAAAGGATTTGTGTATACGATTTGGATAATTTGTAGGATTAAAGTAAAATAATCCAAAGTATAGGTCAATTTAGGTTCCCTAGATACAATCTATAGGTTCTTACCTGAAATTGTAAATAAGGCTTGGTAAACTTTATAATTTATCAAAAATACAACTTTTCTTAATTGAATGGACCATGAAAGTAAACAAAACTGGAAATAATTATAGAAATCTTAGATATTCATAAATACATGTACTTTCAATGAAAAATATTAAATTTTGGAATGTCCATGTCACTTGTTTAAAGAAATCGTAATGGTATTCCATCTTCAATTATTCGTTCATGATCGACTTTGGACATTTTCCATTTTCTAACTTTTTGTTTTTTTATTGAACTTCTATTAACTTTATGCGCATTGCACATACCAAATGACTATATTGACAACTTTTGACATCTGACTGATAGTATTGAAAGTGAACATGAGTATCGGTTTGATGGGTTTCTTGAAAAAAATATCCTTTTAATACAATGTATCCTATTTCATATATAAAAGTGTTATCATCAAAATCTTCTAATAACCTCATATTTTGTTCTGTGCATCGCATCAAATAATATTTCACGTTTTCAATGTTTTCTGCAGGTGAAACCATGGAAAGAAATCTACTGCAAATAATTGGATATATTGGACAACAAATAATTCGTGTTAGATTATCACACAAGTACATCTACAATTTATTTGAAAAAATTTAAACATAAAAATTACCTTCGCTAACAAGATCAGAAACTCTATCGCCATCAACTGACACTATAGCTTCATTTGATTCTATCTCCTTTGATCTTGCAAGTGGCATTTTCCCTTTTATATTGAGTTTGGTATGGCTCCAAGATTTAACATATTCTACATTTTTGTTTTCGCAAATCTCCATGGATTTTGTGTCCTCTATGCAAACTGAACAAAAACAAGACTCATTTATTCTATCAAATGGAAACACATTTTGATAGTCTTTTTTTTTAGCTGAATGAAATTTTGGTGTCCCATGTATTGTACCGGCTTCATATGGAATTGATCTATTTACATCTTGGATTCCAACATACCAAAAAAACCTGCACAAGACCAGAACATGTTAGCTTGAAATATCTCAAGAAAACGATTGAAGATTGAATATAAATTTGAACACGTGAATACAAATATCCTGTGTACATGCGTAACATGTTTATATAGACACACCTGTGCACATCCGTTGATGGATTATTTTCATGGATTAGTGCCATTTTGCACCATTCAACAACTTGATCAGCATATTCAAATCGATCGGCATGAGGTTTCATATGATACCTTCGAAGTTCTCACTTTACACATGCCCCTGCACCGTCGTGCTCTCCTTTTCCATGACCAGTCTCAAAACAATTCCAACAATGTGTAATGTTTGATTTTTTATGAAGACAACATAATCAATACAATGATCATGAATATTTGAACTGACCCACACACCAATATGACCATATCCATTGTCGATGGAATCTGATTCCGTGTTCTTTCAATGAATCATCAAATTTATCAAAACAATGTTGTACATAATGTGTGTCATGTTCTCGATCATCACTTATATAAAAGTGATATTATTTAATAACATGTTGATTGTCGCTGGTGATTTCTATGTTATCAAGACTCCGTTGAGCATGTCTATATAGAACGTGGACAAATATAGTGACTTGATCAAAATGATAATATTCTCTCGGTATTTCTTTTTATGCATGGAATATGTAATTCTCTACAAAATCAACTACAAACAAAATTGTCCCTGGTGGAAACACTTCACGAGATTGTTTTAATTGTAGATCTTGCCATCGAACTCTGTTTGAATGATTGGTGTATTTATAAATTTCTTCCTCAAACATCTTCAAAAAATCTATCACATTGATTGTATCTACTTTTAAATCAATCCTTTTGGAAATAACATTTGAAGAATGTGGAGCTGTGTTGTTGATATATTCATATCTCTTCCAATTGAATGTTATATTAGAAAATGGTTGATCATTCATATCAATAGGATAATTTGAGTGAAACAAAATTAGATTTCCACAACGATCACATTTCTTTCCACCAACACATGTTTTTTGGTAAAATAATTCATCACCTTCTCTTTCACATAGATTTTCAAATATAAAAGCACAGAATGTGGAAGGAGGAGGTGAACTTGGCCATAAAGTTTTACCAAACTCAAGAAAAGTGTTGTAATACAACTTAAATACCACATGATAATGACAAAAACAAGTTTCATGAATAGTGATGGGTCTAACAAACCATGGTTTTCGTTACACAAATGTATTGATGGAAATTTTAACTTTTTTGTGCTCTTCTTTGAACTTATTGAACAATTTTGTTTGTGTCATTGGAAATATATGTTTTGGATGTTCGTCATATTGTTTTCATGATATTCTTCGTCACAACAAATCCCTTGTTTGTGGTGAAACACGAAATTTTGTCAACCAACAATTACGGGCCAATTCTTTAACATTTTCTACAAGTCTATCTTCGTAGGGCTATTTAGAAATCACTCTCCAAGAAGCCAGTTCATCATTTGCATCTATTTGCAATCGAAATTTTCTATGTTTGTACAATGTTTTTCTTGATGTTCTCGTCATTTTTTCCATGTGTTGTGTCAAACGATCTATTATATTGCTAGATGAAACAATTGTTGTTTGTATCACTCTACATGCAACACTGACATCTCTTTTTCGAGATTTTCCAAAATATTTTAATACACTAGTTATATTTTCAAATACATTATGTTTCACCTTTGTATCTTTTGTCGACTTTTGAATACCCAATAATGATGTAGCTTCTTTTATCTTTCTTGACTTTATTAGATAGATTAAAAGTTGATCTTGTACTGTTATTGATTCATCTTTCAAAAAAGTGGTATACATATTCTTAGTTCGATATCTTATATAATGCTTATCTTCTTTCTTCCCAAATTTTTCAATATCAACATTTTCTAATATTTCATCATCAATTTTGATAGATTCTCCTGTATATTTCAATATAAAGTTTATATTAAAAAAAAAACCCGAACATAAATTCACTAAACTATATACAATTGTTCATCTTGTATTATCTAAATTTATGTACATACCTATAGGTGATTCGTCTTCTTCTTCAATTTCGGTTTCAACGTCTTCATTGACATTATGAGACAAATCTATTTATGTTTTTTTGAAAAACATCAAATCATAATTACAATCAATTATATTAAACAATATTTTAAATTTTAATTATATACTTTTAATATAGACAATATGTGCATGCATACCTAGTTTGACTTCTTCTTTTTGAAAATCTCTATTTACATTATCATTTCTTCTTTCTTCAATATTTCACGTTCTCATTTATTTCTCCAATAATGCTCTTTCCTTTGATCGTTATGGTGAGTTTCATCTCGAGTGCGATGAAATTTTCTCTTGTGCAAACTTATGTTTCCCATGAGTATAGTTATCTGTAAAAGTTATGTTCAACAAAGGCTTCACCTTGAAAAAATGCTCAACATTTATCTTTCAATATATAAATTGTTATTCCAATAAAAAATTGAACAAACATCAATTACCTTGTTCAACAAAAATGAAAAAGATGATTCAAAACTTTGTTTAGGTGCTCTAGAAAACCATGAAACAAGCGATGAATTGTGTTAAATGTATTCGATCGAAAGTGTATTTATATGATTTGGCACGAAATGAAACAATACGACATGTCTTTTCATTTTTTCTGGCCGACAAAATTCTCTCAACCATCTTTCGGCCAAAAAAAGCTTTTTTGGCTGAAAATCTTGGAAACCGTTTAATTTTGACGGATTCCAATAGAATTTAGTTTTTCAGACGAAAGAAATGATTTTTGTCTGAAAGATTCTTTCGTCGAAAACTAGAGAATGGGACTGTGTGCAGAAACCAGAGGATTCCCTCTATATTACCTAAACATTGGAGGTTGCGGACTACTGCAAATACTTAGAATTTGGTTTTGAAAATGACACCAGCATTTGCAAAATTGAATCTACTTTCAATTCCTATAATTTGTTTTCATTTTCATTATTTTTATCTAATTTTGTTTAATTTAAAAAAAAAATTGTAACGAACCTCCTCGTTACGAAAACAACTTTGATAACAGGTGCAATTTTATTTTTTTATTTGTTAAGGTGTGTGCGCTTGTGTAATAAGAAACAAACACACTGGATTCTACGACACCACCCGACGACTAAGAAGATGCACCCATGATGATCACAATAAGAAGACATATGGCACACAACAAGTAACTGCAAACATTTAACGACATACAAGGTTATGCACAGTACGAACACCGAAGGAAGAATCCATAGTGGTAGATTTACTATTTCTGCACAGGAAAGTAGGGCGTTTAATCTTAGTTCTTTGCTCCGGGGAGAGAGAAGGTCAGATAGGCTCCTAGCCGACTGCTCAGGTAGAAACTAGTAATCCCCTCAGATGTGTCACAAGAGTGGAAACCCTGCCTTTAAAGGGCGCGAGACTCTTGATATGGCACTGGATTCCTTACACAAAAATAGTCACACAAACTGACATATTTACTAAGGCTACACAGAGGTGTCTATATCCCACCCGACACAAACAAGCCCAACACACAGAAGGTTTCTCAATCAAGTACAATATTCTCTATAATGAACAACAACCCTCGTTTGCTAACTCAAAAAAATCTACTGCTCTTAAATCAAGGGCAATACACCTTATATGTTTATCTGTAACGATAATGATCACAATAACACCCCCATGAATTAATAAACACATTTCCTTTATATCACATTGACCTTGCAGAAACATCAATCACCTTTCTCAATATGATATCCATAAAAATACAACTACAAAATCTTTTTCATAAATGACGACACCAAGGTATATTTAATCAATAACCCTGCAAGTTATCCGTCACATTAAAACTACCCATCTTTACCACAATTGACAATACCATTGTATATTTTTTAATCAATTTATCCTAGCATTAATCCATCATATTAAAACTGCCATGGAAATTTGTTAAATCATAACCTAATCTAGATATCAGTGATTCTTTCATAAACATCAATTCACCAAATTTAAAAAGGTTAAGGAATTCTAAAAGACTAATCCTATTCAAACCATTGATGCATTGTCTTTGACTAATTAATTATAGCATGTCTCTGGTATGCTCTAAGGGAAAGTAAATATATAAAACATTGTTCATCTTATTAGAAGGTTCAAGTTATAGCTATGAAGAAAAATTATCACAACATTTCTCACATTTCTTTGAAAACTATAAATTTTAACTACCAACATAAATTGCAAGTTCTTATGATTATATTTCAATCATTTTGTGAAAAATAAATATTTCAATGTTCATTTTATTTCAAATTTTAATACTAAAAATATTACTCACGAGTATTCTGGTTTTTTTTTTTTCAAATAAACTCTCAAATTTAAGCGCACTTGAAAATCAAAAAGAAAATTAGTACAATAGAAATTTAGTTGATAAGCATTCATTCATTCAAGTGGTGATGATTCTTAACAATCACATAAAAGAAACGAGATAAAAGTGAACTTCACACTATGTTACATGATACTATATATATTGCTACAAACCCTTTTAACGAACTATAAAGAAAAAATACATATGTTAAAATTTGATTTATTAGTGAAATTAATATACGACAATTATCTACAATCCTCATCAACCCAAAAATTCAAGCTAAATTATATCTTAAATAACATTCATTATAACAAAAAAATAAATCTCGATAAGATATAATATTTAATCTTTATACAAGGCTGTATTCTGTAAAAACCTCATTAAGCAAGATGGTCCTCAGCAAAATTGTTGAATCTCAAGTCCAATCAATGTACCCAACACTTACTACACATAAAATATGGACAAGATTTTGCTAGCATTTCCATGTGGAACACTCGCTGCCAGGTAGCCAGATGGCAGGTAAGAGCAGAGGTAACTGAAGAATTTAAGGAGGCATGCACAAAAAACAGTTTTAGGGAAAAGGATTCGCTGACAATGAGGCTCCCGAGAAAATAGCCTTAAAGGGACGCACAGGTGTAAAGGACAGTTTTGTCCAGGCAGCTAAACGCACGTGTAATCAAGTTTATGCGCCAGCAGCTAGACGCACGGGGTACGGTGGTCAAGTTTAATGTTCAGAATGAAGTCGTTGCTGGTGCAATAGCGCCATTTTAAATCAGGACAACGCCCAACGGTAGAATCATTTCAAGCTGCCAAGACATTAAACAGTTTTAACATTACTCATTTTTATTATTTTTCTTTTGACGCCCACACAGTCTACCCACAATCAACTCGCGGTCTCCCTCCTCACGCAGCTTTTAAAAAGGCAGTTACGGTTTGGAACGGGTCGCAGCACTGTCGTGAGGATTCAAGCCTAAACTAAGGGCATACACAGGGAACAGGAGGGGCGGTGACCGTGCTGTGATTGCCACCAGGAAGGTCGATGTCTTACCCAAAAAAACTTGGACTAAAACGCAGACCACTCTCCGTCAATCAGCTTGCCAGGGAACTCGCTAACCTGTACACAATATGAAACTCGGATAACCAACAGTTTTCTGCCCCACATTAAAAATCAAGGAAATCCAATGCCAACCCACAGAGGAACGCTAAGGTACAAGCAATGCGTTCTGAAACAAGAGGGTTGCCTTCGCTAGTGCGAACCTAAGATTTAGTCTGGATTACGGAAACATAGTCTCCAAAATAACCAATAGAAGAACTGGGCCGTCACCCAACAATCTGGGGAGTGGCTACACATGTGACTCGACTCATCTAAGATAGAGAGCATCAAGTTTTAAAAATAAAAAGACGGAGGAGTGGCCATTATCATAAAAGAGAGACACAGAGAACAACAACAATGTAAAACAAAATGCCAGAAGATTTTACATGAACAAAATGACAATACCCTCAACGAATTTACAACAACAATTACAATCAAATTCAGATGGAACCTTAACAAGTTTATTCAATTCATTTTTTTTTTATCAACAAGCCAACCCAACTCAATCTTAAGAAAATCTACTCTGCAAAATCTAAGGGCGTACCGTTGCCTTTTCCTGCTCCAAATGTTGTCCGCGCACTCCGTCCCACTCCTGCTCGCCGACCATAAAGACTACACCGGTACCTCCCAGCCAAACACTAGGGGTACTCTGCTTCCCCCTTAGCCCCCCAAGCCACAAAGGGGCCACACACAGTCCAGATGGTATACCTAGCTTCTCAACTCGCCTCGCAAGGCTGAGCTACAACTCCAATACAAGCTGCGAAATTCCCAACTCCTCACAAGCAATCAGTCCAGTCACAAATCGGCAGCATAACAATACCTAACAACCCATCCCCCTTTTTTTCCCTCATTCCCCTTTCATTTATAGAGTTTTTAGCCTGCCAACTTTCCTAAATCACATTTATTTTTAAGTTTTAAAGAAAACGCTCCAAAATTTCTCTGTCGTACAAGTGTCATTCATCCCCCACGTTTCTCCAAAATTATTTTCTTTAACTTATTAATTGTCTAGGTTTCATTTATTACTTAATTCCCCTATTTTTATTAATCCCTTCCTTTTTTTTTTAAAAACCAAAAAGGTAAATGTGCTAATTAATCTTTTCATTTTAATTTTAATTTCATAACTTTTTTTATACTCCCGCACGTTAAATAATTTTATTACTTATTAATTGCCTATGTTTCCTTTATTACTTTGTTTCCCTATTTTTATTAATCCCTTCTTCTTTTTTTTGTTTAAAACCAAAAAGGTAAGTGCGCTAATTAATCTTTTCATTTATTATTTATTTAATATTTTTTGTTCTTCCACAAGTTAGGAATTAATTTCTTCTTTGTAAAATTTTAAAACCATTAGTTGTAATTTAA
>ML776787.1:1432334-1503578 GCA_009831015.1 Picea engelmannii
CGGCAAGCTATCGTCAGCCTGCATCATCAACAATCGTGTCAGAACATGTCAACATCATATCATCAAATCAATGAAATATCATAGAAAATAAATCAACCCAAATAGCACACTCCCTGACTCAATCCGGAGTCCAAGGGGTTCCATCGATGCCTCTGCATCCTCAAGGTCCAAACCCCTACATTCTCAATGAAACTGAGTCAACAACACCTATCTACATCAAATTAGTAAACACATCATGTCATCTATCAAAATGCATCATAATCAAGGATAAATGGTTTAACATCATAAAAGTCCAGATCACTTGCGAGCAAGTGTCCTCAAAGAATAAGTTTTCTTAGTGTGCCAGAGCGGGATGTTACATACACCCCCTCTTGGTATAAACTTCGTCCTGAAGTTTCTCAATATAAATGCCGAAATAAAAGTACCACAGTATCATAAGTACCACAATATCATAAGTCTATCTATCAAACAAAAATGGAAACTGCTGGCGCATATCATATGCGTCCTCCCAGGTCGTCGAGTGCGGACTATAACTGTCCCACTGGACCTTGACCTGATCTACCATTCGATGTCGTAACTGTCAAACACGATGATCTAATATGCGGACTGGCTCAGCCATGAGCGCTCCCTCGTCCGATACCTGCAAGGAACTCATGTCAATCACGTGTGTAGAATCACTAATATAATGTCTCAAAACAGATACATGAAAAACATCGTGCATACGCCTCAAAGAATCAGGCAAGGCTAGTCGATAGGCCATGGGCCCCTCTCTCTCCACAATCTCGAAGGGTCCCATGAAACTAGGAGAGAGTTTATCTCCCTTTCCAAACTTGATCGAACTCTTATGCGGTTTAACCCGCAAGAAGACTCGATCACCGACCTCGTAACTATGGTCGACTCGATGCACATCGACATAACTCTTCTGTCGATCCTGCGCTTCTTTTATCCTTTGTATTATGGTTTGCATTTTCTCTTCCATCTCTTGGATCGCTTCTGGTTCCACCAGGACCCTATCCTCAAGCCGATCCCAACTCAAGGGCATCCGACACGGTCACCCATAAAGAAACTCGAAAGGGGCCATCTTAATGGTTCTCTGGTAACTGTTGCTGTAAGAGAACTCTACTAGAGGCAAGAACTCCTCCCAATGCTTTTGTTGGTCCATCACATACATGCACAACATGTCTTCCAAGGTTTGGTTCATTCGTTCTGTCTGTCCGTCAGTCTCTGGGTGATACGCAGTACTAAAATTAAGTTGGGTTCCCAAGGCCTCTTGGAAACTCGTCCAAAATCGTCCAGTAAACACTGATCCTCGATCGGATATAATATTTTTAGGCACGCCATGTAGCCTCACAATCTCACTGATGAAAACTCTTGCTATGTCAGGTGCCTGATACGTCGTACACACCGGAATAAAGTGAGCACTCTTCGTCAGAGTGTCTACTACTACAAAAATCGAGTCGTGTCTCCTTGCCATCAGTGGCAATCCAACAATAAAATCCATCGAAATAACTTCCCATTTCGATTCCAGAATGGCATGTGGTTGAAGTAAACCTATCGGGTGTCTATGCTCCACCTTTACCTACTGACACTCTAGACATCTAGCCACAAAGTTGACTATGTCAGCCTTCATTCCCTTCCAGAAGAATAAGGGTTTAAGGTCTGCCCTCATCTTCGTGGCTCCTGGGTGAGCCATGTAAACTGATCTATGAGCCTCGCTCAGGATCAACATCCTCAACTCGTCATTTGGTGGTACGTAAATCCAACCTCTAAACCTCAATAACCCATCTCTATCAAAAGAAAATCCCTCATATCGTGGTACCATCATTGTGTTTTATCCGATAAAATCCTCGACTTCTTTGTACCAGTCATCGTCATGCTGTAAAGTGAGAATCTTCTCACGTAGATTCGTTTGAAGAGGCAACACCGAAAAGATGTGTGGCCTCCGACTCAAAGCATTCGCCACTCGGTTCACTGTCCCCTTTATGTAAGTAATCTCGAAGTCATACTCGCTAACCAATTCTTACCAACGTCGTTGTCGCGCGTTCAGGTCGCTTTGCGTAAAAATGTGTTGTAGTCCACAATGATCAGTCTTTAATTCAAATTTTCATCCAACAAGGTAGTGTCTCCATACCTTCAAGGCATATATGATGGCTAATAAATCCAAATCGTGCATCGCGTAGTTCTCCTCATGCCTTCTCAGCTTCCTCGAAATGTAAGCAATCACTCATCCATCTTGCATCAAGACTCCACCTAAACCTTCCTTGGATGCGTCAGTGCATACCAAGAAGTCTGCGTCCATGTCAGGGACCTTTAGTATCAGCGCTGTGGTCAACAGCTCTTTAAGCCTTCGAAATGCTTCCACGCATTTCTCAGTCCAAACACACTTCTTGTTTTTCTTCTGCAATTCCGTGATTGGATTTGCTATCTTTGAAAATCCCTCGACAAACCGTCGATAGTATCCTGCTAAACCCATAAAACTACACACTTCTATGACATTCGTCGGTGCAGGCCATTCCATAATAGCCTCAACCTTGGCTGGATCTATGGCGATACCTTCGCCGGAGATGACATGCCCTAAGTAGTGAATCCTCGATTGATAAAAAGAGCATTTGGACAACTTCCCATACAATTTGTGCTCTCGTAGACACTGTAGTACCAAGCGCAAGTGCGCGTCATGCTCCTCCATCGTCCGAGAGTAGATCAAGATATCATCAATGAATACTTGGACAAACTTGTCCAAGTACTCGCGGAACACCCCGTTCATCAAACTCATGAATACCCCTGGGGCGTTTGTCAGTCCAAACAGTAAAACGGTAAACTCGTAATGTCCAAATCTCATCTTAAAGGCAGTCTTAGGGACTTCATCCTCCTTAATCCGTAACTGGTGATAACCTGATCGCAAATTGATCTTCGAGAACACCGTTGCACCCTTCATTTGATCGAACAGATCATCAATTCTTGGTAAGGGATACTGATTCTTGATCGTAGCCTTGTTCAGTTGAAAGTAGTCAATGCAAAGCCTCCACAATCCATCCTTCTTTCATATGAAAATAACCGGTGCACCCCACGGTGACACACTAGGGCGTATCAGTCCCAGGTCCAACAACTCCTTCAGTTGCAATTTCATCTCTTGCAACTCCAGGGTCGACATCCGATAAGGCGTTCTTGCTATCGGTTCTGTCCCTGGTTTCAGGTCTATGGTAAACTCCAATTCCCTTTCCAGCGGCATCCCAGGCAACTCCTCTGGAAACACGTCTGCAAACGCCTTCACCACCGGAAGGTGTTCTAGACCTTCCGCTACTCCCTTTTCGTTTAGCACAAGGATTGCATAAAGCTTGCACCCCTTGCACATACTCTTCTGTAACTGTAAGGAAGAGACGAACCTCAGGGAAACTCCCTGGTTCCATCCTACAATCACACGTCTTTGTCCTTCGTCATCAACCAAGCTCAACCGTTCGTCTTATAGTTGAGTATCGCCTCATGCGATTCCAACCAATCCATACCAATCACGACGTCATAAGATCCTAAGATCATGACATACAAGTTGACCCTCGTGACAAACTCTCCCAGGTTAAGGGCACAACCCATAACCTTTCCTCCAACCTTTTGTTTGGCTCCTGAGGCCATCTCTACGAAGCTAAACTCATCCTATTCGACTGCCTTTACCTTAATCCTTTTTAGCGTTGCACCAGAAATAAAACTCTCAGTAGCACCTGGGTCTATCAAAATACTAAGGGTCTGGTCAGCGATAGTACCTGTCATCTCGAGCACAGTCGACTGGTGCTCTGCCTGGCAGTTATTCACCGCTGTGTGAATCTGATGGGCCTTGCCCATATCTCCCACTGTAGTGGGTCCGGCTGATCCAGACACTCTGGTCCTCTCCACAGGACAGTTGCGCTGGTAGTGTGGCTCCCCACACGTCCAACACCCCTTCTTCGGCCCAGTAGTCCTAGTACCCGAAGTAGAAGATGAAGGCCCACCGGCTTGGAATCCAGGTCTATTCTGATGAACAGGCCTAAACTGTTGCTACTGCGGGCAACGTTGCTACTGATGTTGTGGTCCCCGATAAGGTGTCTGCTGCCAAAGCGGCGGTCGCCAAGGTGTAGTGAAAGTGGATCCCCTCTGGAAGCCACGATATCCCAGTGTATGTCTCGCTGGTGTCTGGTGCTACGGTGTACCAGATGAACCCTTCCCTGCGGGTCTTGCTGGGGTCCTGGTTTGACCCCCACTGATAAGCTCCTCCTCTGCTATGAGGGCCTTTTGGACGGCGTCGTGCAAGGTTTGAGGCATCAAAATCCTAACCTTTGCATGTAGGCTGTCGTTAAAGCCAAACACGAACCGGTTGACCTTGAGTTTCTCTATGTTAAGGTGCGGAGCATACCGGAGCAGCTCCATGAAACGTGTCTTGTACTTGGGCACCGTACGACCTCCTTGTCGTAATGCGTTGAACTCATTGAGATGACGCTCAATGAATTCCTCTGAAAGGTACCTCTCTCGGAACCGTTCCTCGAACAGTTCCTATGACACGTCTTCAATGGCCATGTTCAGCTGCGGCAGGAGTGTCTTCCACCATAGAAGAGCGCTCCCCTTCAGTTGAAAGACCGCCATGTGGACCTTCATGTTGGAGGTATAATCGCGAAGTGCGAAGCACATCACCATATTCTCCAACCATGCCTCGGTGGCTGCGCCGTCCGGGGCACCAAAGAACTCGGGAAAGTTTACCTTCTCGAGTTCACGGTGAATGCTACCTATAACGGCCGATGCGCGCGGTGGAACCTCAGCAGGTGCCAGTGCCCTGGCCTCGTCTCTATCCAATCGACTGATCAAAGCCTCGAACATGCGCTGAAAGGATCTCATCATCCCAATAACATCGCCAACCGCTATCTACTCCTATCTGAGAACATGCTCGCCTCCCTGGGGGTTAGACCCCTCAGGCGTGGATGCTACTGGAGGTGTCACGCCTCCTCCTTTATCACCCCATCGTCTGCCTCTGCGACGTCCTCTAACCATGATTACCTACACGCACACAATCAACTCCATCAGCAACAGTATAATCAATCTAATCATGTCCACGAAAGTCATAGAGAATCCCAAGCTGCTGGTCGAACCGTCTATGATACCATATGTAAGTAACCTCCTCATTACGACAACAACTCTGATATCAGGTGAAAATTTATTTTTTTTATTTGTTACGGTTTGTGCACTCGTGTAAAAAGAAACAGACACACTAGATTCTACGACACCACCCGACGACTAACAAGACGCACCCACGATGATCACAATAAGAATACATATGGCACACAACAAGTAACTGCAAACATTTACTAACATACAGGGTTATGCACAGTACGGACACCGAAGGAAGAATCCATAGTGGTAGATTTACTATTTCTGCACAGGAAAGCAGGGCGTTTAATCTTAGTTCTCTACTCCGAGGAGAGAGAAGGTCAGATAGGCTCCTGGCCGACTGCTCAGGCAGAAACTAGTAATCCCCTCAGATGTGTCTCAAGAGTGGAAACCCTACCTTTAAAGGGCCCAAGACTCTTGATACGGCACTGGATTCCTTACACAAAAATAGTCACACACACTGACATATTTATTAAGGCTACACGGAGGTGTCTATATCCCACCCGACACAAACAAGCCCAACACACAAAAGGTTTCTCAATCAAGTACAATATTCTCTATAATGAACAACAACCCTCGTTTGCTAACTCAGAAAAATCTACTGCTCTTAAATCAAGGGCAATACACCTTATATGTTTATCCGTAACGATAATGATCACAATAACACCACCATGAATTAATAAACACATTTCCTTTATATCACATCGACCTTGCAGAAACATCAATCACCTTTCTCAATATGATATCCATAAAAATACAACTACAAAATCTTTTTCATAAATGACAACACCATGGTATATTTAATCAATAACCCTGCAAGTTATCCGTCACATTAAAACTACCCATCTTTACCACAATTGACAATACCATTGTATATTTTTTAATCAATTTATCCTAGCATTAATCCATCATATTAAAACTGCCACGGAATTTTTTTAAATCATAACCTAATCTAGATATCAGTGATTCTTTCATAAACATTAATTCACCAAATTTAAAAAGGTTAAGGAATTCTAAAAGATTAATCCTATTCAAACCATTGATGCATTGTTTTGACTAATTAATTATAGCATGTCTCTGGTATGCTCTAAGGGAAAGTAAATATATAAAACATTGTTCAGCTTATTAGAAGGTTCAAGTTATAGCTATGAAGAAAAATTATCACAACATTTCTCACATTGCTTTGAAAACTATAAATTTTAACTACCAACATAAATTGCAAGTTCTTATGATTATATTTCAATCATTTTGTGAAAAATAAATATCTCAAGGTTCATTTTATTTCAAATTTTAATACTAAAAATATTACTCACGAGTATTCTGGTTTTTATATTTTTCAAATAAACTCTCAAATTTAAGCGCACTTGAAAATCAAAAAGAAAATTAGTACAATAGAAATTTAGTTGATAAGCATTCATTCATTCAAGTGGTGATGCTTCTTAACAATCATATAAAAGAAACAAGATAAAAGTGAACTTCACACTATGTTACATGATACTATATATATTGCTACAAACCCTTTTAACTAACTACAAAGAAAAAATACATATGTTAAAATTTGATTTATTAGTGAAATTAATATACGACAATTATCTACAATCCTCATCAACCCAAAAATTCAAGCTATATTATATCTTAAATAACATTCATTATAACACAAAAATAAATCACGATAAGATATAATATTTAATCTTTATACAAGGCTATATTCTGTAAAAACCTCATTAAGCAAGATGGTCCTCAGCAAAATTGTTGAATCTCAAGTCCAATCAATGTACCCAACACTTACTACACGTAAAATATGGACAAGATTTTGCCATCATTTCCATGTGGAACACTCGCTGCCAGGTAGCCAGATGGCAAGTAAGAGCGGAGGTAACTGAAGAATCCAAGGAGGCATGCACAGAAAACAATTTTAGGGAAAAGGATTTGCTGACAATGAGGCTCCCGAGACAGCAGCCTTAAAGGGATGCACAGGTGTAAAGGACAGTTTTGTCCAGGCAGCTAAACGCACGGGTAATCAAGTTTCTGCGCCAGCATCTATATGCACGGGGTACGGTGGTCAAGTTTAATGTTCAGAATGAAGTCGCTGCTGGTGCAATAGCACCATTTTAAATCAGGACAACTCCCAACGACAGAATCATTTCAAGCTACCAAGACATTAAACGGTTTTAACATTACTCATTTTTATTATTTTTCTTTTGATGCCCACACAGTCTACCCACAATCAGCTCATGGCTGCCCTCCTCATGCATCTTTTAAAAAGGTAGTTACGGTTTGGAACGGGACGCAGCACTTTCATGAGGATTCAAGCCTAAACTAAGGGCATACACAGGGAACAGGAGGGGCGGTGACCGCGCTATGATTGCCACTAGGAAGGTTGATGTCTTACCCAAAAAAACGTGGACTAAAACGCAGACCACTCTCCGTCAATCAGCTTGTCGGTGAACTCGCTAACCTCTACACAATATGAAACTTGGATAACCAACAGTTCGCTGGCCCACATCAAAAATCAAGAAAATCCAATGCCAACCCATAAAGGAACGCTAAGGTACAAGCAATGCGTTCTGAAACAGGAGGGTTGCCTTCGCTGGTGCGAACCTAAGATTTAGTCTGGATTACCGAAACACAGTCTCCAAAATAACCAAAAGAAGAATTGGGCCGTCACCCAACAATCTGGGGAGTGACTACACATGTGACTCAACTCATCTAATACAGAGAGCATCAAGTTTTAAAAAGAAAACGGCGGAGGAGTGGCCATTATCACAAAAGAGAGACGCAGAGAACAACAACAATGTAAAACGAAATGCCAGAAGATTTTACATGAACAGAATGACAATACCCTCAATGAATTTACAACAACAATTACAATAAAATTCAGATGGAACCTTAACAAGTTTATCCAATTCATTTTTTTTTTATCAACAAGACAACCCAACTCAATCTTAAGCAAATCTACTCTGGAAAATTTAAGGGCATACCGTTGCCTTTTCCTGCTCCAAATGTTGTCCACGCGCTCCATCCCGCTCCTTCTCACCGACCATAAAGACTACACCGGTACCTCCCAACCAAATGCTAGGGGTACTCTGCTTCCCCCTTAGCCCCCCGAGCTGCAAAGGGGCCACACACAGTCCAGATGGTATACCTAGCTTCCCAGCTCGCCTCGCAAGGCTGAGCTACCACTCCAATACAAGCTGAGAAATTCCCAACTCCTCACAAGCAATCAGTCCAGTCACAAATCAGCAGCATAACGATACCTAACAACCCATCCCCCTTTTTTCCCCTCATTCCCTTTTCTTTTATATATTTTTCAGCCCGTCGACTTTCCTAAATCACATTTATTTTTAAGTTTTAAAGAAAACCCTCCAAAATTTCTCTTTCGTACAAGTGTCATTCATCCCCCACGTTTCTCCAAAATTATTTTCTTTAACTTATTAATTGTCTAGGTTTCATTTATTACTTAATTTCCCTATTTTTATTAATCCCTTCCTTTTTTTTTTTTTTAACCAAAAAGGTAAATGCGCTAATTAATCTTTTCATTTTATTTTTAATTTCATAACTTTTTTATACTCCCGCACATTAAATAATTTTATTACTTATTAATTGCCTATGTTTCCTTTATTACTTTGTTTCCCTATTTTTATTAATCCCTTCTTTTCTTTTTTGTTTAAAACCAAAAAGGTAAGTGCGCTAATTAATCTTTTCATTTATTATTTATTTAATATTTGTTGTTCTTCCACAAGTTAGGAATTAATTTATTCTTTGTAAAATTTTAAAACCATTAGTTGTAATTTAAATATTACCCTCGTCATCGCCCCAAAAATTTTATGAAGACCCAACTATTACTTAGGTGGGTTTTTGTTTAAATTGTTATTTTTATTCCAGGGTCTGTTCTTAAGGTTAGACTAAAATTTTACCCTAAAAGTTTTAGACTTAGTACTTAGATTCTGAACTGGGCGACACTGGGTTAGGGAAGTTGTTTAAGGATTTCTTAAGGCATTATTGTCTTAGGTCTATTTAGGTTTGTTTCCTTCATCCACATCAATGCGACGTGCCCTTCAGGATGCACCACGTGCTCCAAGGGTACCACTTGCCTCATTCGTTTCCTTTGCACAACATGCCCTTCAAGATGCACCACGTGCTCCAAGGGTGCCACTCGCTTCTTGTGTTTCTTTTGTGCGACGTGCCCTTCAGGATGCACCACGTGCTCCAAGGGTGCCACTCGCCAACTTGAATGATTGGTAGACGTCTATAACCCCTGGAGTCAACACTCCGCCAGGTGAACTTGTGGGAGACTAAGGGCTCTAAGGAATAAGTCCCCTGCCTTATTGCGCGCCCCTTAGAATCATTGTGAGTGACTGTCGCAGTCTGCCCTTACGGCATCATGGATCCTCTCGAACTAGGTAATCGTTAACCTACAGTTCGAGCCACGACGGGAGTGCTAGTAGGCGGTGGCAGGGTTGTTGTCCACCCCTCTCCCTCAACCTCTCTGGAAATCGTGTGTGGCCCCTTTACTCCATATGTGAGTCTGGTCGGAAAGCTATCGTCAGCCTACATCATCAACAATCGTGTCAGAACAGGTCAACATCATATCATCAAATCAATGAAATATCATAGAAAATAAATCAGCCCAAATAGCACACTCCCTGACTCAATTCGAAGTCCAAGGGGTTCCACCGATGCCTTTGCATCCTCAAGGTCTGAAACCCTTCATTCTCAATGAAACTGAGTCAACAACACCTGTCTACATCAAAGTAGTAAACACATCATGTCATCTATCAAAACGCATCATAATCAAGGATAAATGGTTTAACATCATAAAAGTCCAGATCACTTGCGAGCAAGTGTCCTCAAAGAATAAGTTTTCTTAGTGCTCCAGAGCGGGATGTTACAAAAATCACTGCATAATATTTCCAGCTGACATTATGATTCAGTGAAACCATAGGTCCGAATCTCTAAAAATACACAGTGAAAAATTTAGAAAAAATTATATTCATAATCCTTAAAGTGTTATTTTCAAAAGAGTATTTTTAGATTTTACTTTTAAGTAAAAATTAAGATAGATACAAGGTGGGGGAAAACATGTGTTTAAAATCTGCAACGTTTTCATCTTGATCAACTTAAAAAAATTCTAGAAATTATAATATTCATCCGTTAGATTCAAAATTATAGTCATAATAAAATAGAGTCTTTGTAGATTGTTGCAGTATATTTCATTTGTTAAAAACAAAAATTTAATAATAGATACATTGTTGGGGGTAAAACAACTCATTATCATTCCTTTCATGTTTAAAGAACATACTGTTAAACAATTGTCAAATTCACATATAAAATATTAATAAAAAAAATTAAAAAATAGTCATTGGAAAGATAACAAAATTCTTCAAAGGTTTTGTTTTTACTGTAAAGTGAAATTCTAAATTAAAAAAAATACTTTTGTATGCCAGAAGTTGAAGAAATTGTGAAAATGTAGTTTTTTTTCTCATAAAACAAGCAAAATAGACACCCATCTTCATGATTTCACCCGGAAGTGAAATTTGAATGGAATCCCAAGTTTGAAGAAAGATTTCAATAGCTAAAAGACATACATCAATATTGAAGATTATAAATCTGGATGAATATTTTGTGGTGTGCATTGATGCATGCAATGAAGGGTTTGGTGGATTCCACACACAAAAGATCATGTGGCATGATACGAGTATAAAACATTAAAAGAGAATGAGAGGAATTATTCTACCCATGATCTGTAATTAGCATCCATTTTTCATGTGTTGCAAATATGGACACATTACCTCATGGGGAGAAAATTTGAGATAATGACAAACCACTGTGGTCAGAAACATCTTTTTGGACATCCCACATTAAATCCCAAACAAACTAGATGGCTGAAATTTCTGAGTGGATATTACTTTATGATTAATCACATCAAAGGAAAGAAAAACCAAGTGGCTAGTGGACTCACCATGAGAGCTCATGAAATTCATATTGCATACATTAGCATGTACATGATGGATATGAAATATAAAACTATTACAACAACAAATTTAGATCAAAATTATTTGAAAAAAAAAAAAAAAAACATTACAAGGAAATTTACAACAAAAAATTAAATAATATGAGTTGCAAGAGGATGGGATACTCACATATAGAGGAAAAATGTATTTGTAAAATTCTTGTGATATGAAAAACACAGTGTTGAGGGAAATGCACAATGTGTCATATGCTAGGCACCGAGGATATTGGAAAAAAAATCTAGCTATAAGAAGCCAATATTTTTGGCTCAAAATGAAGAAAAAAGTGGCTAATTACATAACCATATTTCTATAATATCGGAAGGTGAAGACTGAACATAGACATCCAACAGGGGAGCTATAGTCATTTCCCATTCCATAATGGAAGTGGGAAATATTTATAGTTTAATTTATTATAAAGTGGCGTAGAACAATTAAGAAGCACGATTCCATCATGGTGGTGGTGGATAAATTAACTAAGGAAACATATTTTATTCCTGTGAAGACTACACAGAAGGAAACAAATATTGCAAAAATATACAGAAGGAAGTTGTCTGGATAAATGGAATGCCCAAGGCAATTATTTCAGATAGATATCCAAGATTCACTTCCATTTTTTAGATGGGTTTGTTCAAATGTTTTAGGAAAAATATAAATCTCGGTACACCATATCACCTAGAGTAAGATGGGAAAATAGAAAGGACTAATAGAATAATTCAAGACATGCTCATAATGCATGTGATGGACAAACATCAAAGTGGGAGGATTATAGGAATTTCTTATGAAAGCCTTAACCTTGAAAATAATTTTCAAGTAAGTCTTCACCTTGACAAAATGCTCAAGAAAGCCTTAAATATATAAATTGTTACTCCAACAAAATGTTGAACTTCAAGAAGATAAAAATTGTTTCCATTCAAAACATCAACAAAGTTGAAAAAATAGCAAGAACCTATTGAAATATTGGTTGTTGTCATTGATGTCAACCATATTCATTGGTTTTGGACCGCAATATTGATGAAGGTATTTGGATATGAAGGACAGTGCACATGTAGATACAACACCCATGGATGGATAGTATACATCATGTTGTTTCTGGTGGTAGGTAAGACGTCATATGGATCCTCATGGTTGAGGAGAAATGAATTTTTAAAGATGACAAAGTGAATTGAAGAAGGAAGTACAGGTCGGCCCTGAAGATAATTAAAGAAAATAATTACAAAATAAGAAAGTGTCAGGTCGACCCTAATGATAAAAGGAAGTGACATAGAGGGTATAAATACATATCATTATACATTCATTTTAAAACACACAGAAGTCTAATTTCAGATGAAATCTGAAGTAAAGAAGGTCGGATTTCAAGGGAGGATGAAGTCTTTTGGTGATGTGTTCTAAAGTATGTTATTTACAGATCATATGACCATTTTATCTATAATTTTTTTTCTATAACGATTCAGATGGTGAAATTGGTATGATATTGAAAAGACATATCTAGGTACTTGTGGTAAAAATTTCATCTCTTTATTCACTATAATTTTGGAGATACACTATGTGGAAGACATGCTTTTTGACTAGTCCTGAAGCTAGTCACAATCAGGTGTTCCGGGTAAAACACTCATAACTGCTTCATAGAGAATCCAAATTAAGTGAGATCAATTTCATTGGAAAGAGTACGGGATTTAGTTTGTTGTGTGTGAATTTCAGAATTGGATGTTAAATATTGAGCACGGGGCATTCTGTACAAGTTCTCTCTCCTAAATAAACCAGAATTGAATAAGGTCTACCATTCTCTCTATAACTTCTTTTTGGGGAGGATTGAAGGAGTGAAAATTGGAGGAGTTTCAGAGAATACATTGAGTTATATTATCTACAGGATCAAAGTGTAAGGATCCTCCTTGTCATGATGACAAACCTCTTATAACAAGTGCAATTTTTTTTTTTTTCTGTGCGTGTGTACAAGGGTAACAAGACATTATACTCTGCGCCACCACATGACGAAAAATCATGACGCATACAACTGCGATATCAACATAAAGATATAAGATGCATAATAACATATGCTAGCAATGAACAACAATCAACTGACAAAATAATAAGACTGACTACCTACCCGTCCTACCCTATAGTGGTTAGGACCTCCAAGACACATAAGAAACGCTCAAGCCCAGGTTCCCATCGATTTTAACCATTTAAGGTCTCAGGGTTGGCGACTGTTCTGGGGAACATGGAGGCGTATACATCCCACCCCAAACCTACAAGTCCAAGCTGATTTAGCTAGATGACCACATCAAGACCATCTAGGACACCTCCTTCCACTAGCATCAAAATTTATAAATCCATCAAGATTATTTAAAGTCGACCCTTTTAAGTAATTTGCATAAAGTGGACATTAAACCATTTTAATTACGCCTGTATTGAATACTATTTTATGATATACAAAGTAGCATTTATACACACTTACCCTCTGAATTGTTAAAATAACGGAAACTAATGAAGGAAATATCTAATGAAAGCCTAACTTGATTACTTATTTCCAAAACCAAATCTTATAAGTTTATCAATATTTAAGAAGTAGTTTATTGAACTAAAATATTGACATACAGTATAATATATTCTAAGGATAACTATAATTTGACCATTGGCTTCCATTAAAATCTTAATTCACTTTCGACAACATTAAGGATAACTCAAGGATTTTACTCAGGACGAACATTGAATAATTGATTCTTGGTCCACATTGAAATCTATGTCAATCCATGTAAGTCACATCTTATACATGCTTACCTTTAAGTGTTCCCATAATAAAATCTCATGATAAGGTATAATCCTTGAAATCTTGCTTCCAATAAAATCCGATCAATAATAATTAAAGACAATTCATAACCAACCAAGATTTAGCTGTAAATAAAAACAATCAGTCGCTAAAAGCAAGATGCACAGCTGTAAAATTTTTTGTCCAACAACAAGACACACAGGTGTAATTAAATTTATGTCCAACAACACGACACACGGTGGGTATGGTTGTCAAAAGCTTAAGGTTCAGATATGAAGTTACTACTATTGCAATAACTGTCATTTTCTAAATTACGAAAACTCCAAAACTGGCATTAAAGATTACTGCTATTCCACTGTCATTTGAACCGTCATTTCACTATCATTTAAATAAATTACGGCTAATTCAAAAAGTCACCAAATAAATTATGTCAGTTAAAATCCTGGAACATATATTTTGGAAATACCAGTGCATTGAACTACCTTCAGTGTCTATTCCAGCCTAACCAAAATACAACCAAGAGTGTCAAGGCTAAGTCTACGCACAAGACCCTTCAATGCAATTAATCTTCATTCCCAATGTATCCTGGAATGAAGCTGCAGTGCGTCACCCTTTAAATCTGGGAACGTTGTCAAGTATTAAGATACGCTGGGTCCAAGAATGAGGTTATTGTTGTCTACTGAAGTCGCTAGGAAGGGTTCATTGACTACATAAGAAATGGATATGCTCGTCTCAACGGATTAGAAAAGGTGCTAAGCGGAAAAAAAATGGGGACTTTCACAATGGAATTACTATGACAATGCTGAGTTAAAATGCGTTGGTCAAACGTTGTTACGCATCCAGGAACAAACATGGGATCGCTTAGTTTAAATTCCTATTCAAATCATTGCCAAGCGAAATTAAAAACACCGGTAAGGATGCTATCCACAAGTTGCTTAATTAAATGGCCAGTGGGAAATGCAACACGCTCGCATCTTAGCAAATCACTCACTAGAAACGCAAGGTAGTCAACACAATACCAATTTGTTGTCTTAAAAATGGTTAACCTCAGAGCCGAAATAGATACGATATCACTGTCCAACAAGAACATACATTTTTGTCTTGGATTGTTATGGCTGTCCATTAAGGAGGGGTTCCCTGCACTGGTACGTAGAGTTAATATCAAGCGGTAAAATAGCAGAGGCAAAATCGTAATTCAATAATTTACAAGGAAGGTGCTTACAGTAACTCCATCGCAGACAATAAGTAAAGAAAAGAAAAAAAACAGCCCCCACTTAATAAAATCACAGTCAATTTAAATCACAAACATTAATATAAATGGCCTCACATACCCAACCGGACACCAGGATTCATCAATAATTTCGTCGGGATGGTACCGGCAAGTGCTGGGATTTATCAACAATTCACAGAGAATTATACAAGGAAGCGTTGGGTGATAAGCCAAGAACTCGCAGAGATTGTCAACAAAAATGCAGGGAGAAGGGATAACAATACGCAGAGAAAATCATCCACAACAAGGCACAAAAATCACCAACGAGGAAGCAAGATAAAATAGATGCATGGGTCGTGCTGAAAAGCACAAGTCGAACAAGCAAGCAGGGTCGACAACAAGGGTAGAACAACCACAGGGAAATTCCAGCAAGGTAAAGGACGCATGGTGAAAGGAAAACAATGCCAACGACCAGGTTTCGAGGTTAATAACACTCATCAAGGTAGAAGACATCAACTACCAAGGACCACCACAGAAGTAGTCGTTTAATGATATAGATGCAATTAGATGAAGTATAAACTAATTCTTGTTTCACCCATTACCAAATTACAATAGTTGAGTTAACATTTTTACAACAATATAATTTTAATCTCCGAAGTAAATAAATATGCATTCTACTCTACCAAGTAAAAGACCATACCGTTGCCTTATCATCCGCCTCGAATGACGTTCGCGCACTTTGTTCTGCTCCCGTTCGCCGACCATCGAGACTACATCAGTACCTCCCAGCCAATGCTAGGGGTACTCTGCTTCCCCCTTAGCCCCCCGAGCCGCAAAGGGGCCACACACTATCCAGATGGTACATCTAGCTCCCAGTTTGCCTCGCAAGGTCGAGCTACCACTCATATCCGAGCTGGGAAATCCCAACTCCTCACAAGTAAATCAGTCAAGTCACTAATCCTGCAACGTAACGTTACGCTAACAGCCGATCCCCTACTTCCTCCTCCTTTCTCTCTTTTATAGAGTTTTAGAACTTCCAAACCTTCCCTAAATCTCTTTTAATTTAAGTTTTAATGAAAATCTTCTAAAAATTCTCCATCGTACAAGTGTCATTCATCCCCCACTTTCCTCCAAAAATTATTTTCTTTAATTTATTTATTGTCTCATTTCCCTCACCCCCTAGAGTTACTCCTAAAGTTACTCCTAGGTGTCCCTAGATTCCCTTACAGGTTTTAAATACTTCCCTAAAATGAAGTTGCTAAATTAGTTCAATTTAGAAGGTTCTTAATTGCAGATTCTTTACTAAGTTGACCTCTTTCTTTTTACCATAAGTTCCCCTCTTTCCCTTTTTATGTTCACTTATTCCCCTAGTTTCCTAAATTTTTATTATTCCCTTCTTTCCCCTTTTATTAGAGCCAAAAATGGCAATTGCACAAATTAACCTCTTTTCCTTTTTATTAATAATTTAATATCTTTTACACTTTCACAAGTTAAATAATTAAATTCTTCTTTATATTTTATAACCACGGATTTTAATTAATTTCTTACTCTCTTTATTTTACCCCAAAAATTTATGAAGACCAAAATTATTACTTAAAGGGTTTTTATTTTAAATTTTACTATTTTAAATTTTTAGAGATGTTTTCTCAAGGGTAGACAAAATTTTACCCCTAGTGAAGTTTCAGACTTAGGTCTTAGATTCGAAACTAGGCAACATTTAATTAGGGGAGTTGTTTTAAAATTTCTTAATGTGTTTAAATGTCTTCGGGCCATCTAGGTTCAACCTTCTATCATCATCAACGCGACGTGCCCTTCAGGACGCACTAGGTGCTCCAAGGGTGCCACTCGCCCCATCTGTTCCTTTGCGCGACATGCCCTTCGGGATGCACCACGTGCTCCAAGGGTGCCACTCACCTCTTTTGTTTCTTTTGCGCGACGTTCCCTTCAGGATGCACCATGTGCTCCAAGGGTGCCATTTGCTTCTTGACTGATTGGAAGACATCAATAACCCCTAGAGTTAGCACTCTGCTAGGTGAACTTGTGGGAGACTAAGGGATTCTAAGGAATAAGGGCCCCGCCTTATTGCGCACCCCTTAGAATCATCGCGAGTGACTGTCGTAGTCTTCCCTCGCGACATCGTGGGTTTTCTTGAACTAGGTAATTTTTAACCTATAGTTCGAGCCACGATGGGAGTGCTAGTAGGATATGGCAGGGCTGCTGTCCACACCTCTCCCTCAACCTCTCTGGTAGTCATGTGTGGCCCCTTTACTCCATATGTGAGTCTGGTCGACAAGCTATCATCAGCATGCATCATCAACAATCATTTCATACATGTCCACATCATATAATCTAATCAAATGTACTAAAATCACAGTAAAGCAATCAAACCCTAATAACACACTCCCTGGCTCGATCCGGAGTCCAAGGGTTCTTTCAATGCCTCTGCATCCTCAAGGTCCAAAACCCTGCACACTCAGTAAAATCGATTCAATAGGACTTGTCTATGTCCATGTAGTAAAACATCATGTCATCTATCATAACACATCATAATCAAAGACAATGTTTTAATATCATAATAATTCGGATCACTTGCGAGCAAGTGTCCTCAAAGAATAAGTTTTCTCAGTGCACCAGAGCGGGATGTTACACAAAGTATTATAAGAAGTGAATAATTGCAGAAGTTGAATAGGTCTCAGGAAACATTATCTGGTTCTATGTGATGGTTAGTTGATGGTGATGATTTAATGTAAAGTTTTATTATCTCTCAGAGATTATTGGGTGGAAGGAAGGGGAAAGGATGGAGAGGTAAACCCTCTCTTGATATTGAAGGATTGTATCTTCCTTTTGGATTTTTATCCCTCCCTTTATATTTGGAAGCTGGAGCTACGTTTTGAAGTCATTACTTCCCTTTAACAATAACTCTTGATTATTTCTCATATATTGTGCATGGTGTATTGGGATGTATTGGTGTAACTCTTATACTATTGTTCATTTCTCATTGGATACAATTGAATGGTTGAGTATAAGTTGATTTTTTTTAAAATTGTACTTGATACTGATTCAACCCCTCACTCAGTATCAACAATTGGTGTCAGAGTGGGTTACCTTCAGTACAGTTTAACCACTGGAAGGAAGATCCTAAGAAGAAATGGAAGACAGCATTCCAAATGGGATTCCACCATTTGATGGAAGCAATTTTGAATAATGGAGTCATAGAATGGAAACTTACTTGAAATATCTTAGGGATTATGTTTGGTTCCATTTTCTTTAGGATACAATGCTTTGAAGAAACCAAATACTACAACTCAGAAGGAAGCAAAAAGGAACAACAAATTGGCAATAGATACCATCCTGGATGGATTGACAGATTTAGTGAAATCCAAGGTGGGATCATGTTCATCAACAAAAGAGATTTGGGACAAGATACAAGACATTTATACAAGGTAAGAAACATAAGAAGAAGAAGAAGAAGAAGTTGAAGCAAATTACAACATCTCATATTTCAAAGAAGCAAATAGAGGTCAGTTCCTTTACTTTAATTGTGAAGGAGTAGGACATGTTGAATTTGAATGTCCTCATCCAAGGATTGAAAGAGATGACATTGATTAATAAAAGTCCAATGAAGAAGAAGAAAATCATGAAGCATAAATGATTCAACAAGAAGATGAGAATCTTAAAAAAATGAAGCATGTTGAGATTGAAAATAGCAATCTCAAAGACACGCATAGAAAACTACGAAGTGAATTGGGTAGTTATGAAAATGCAGTTCTAATCTTGAAGAAACAATTAGAAGACTTTGAGAAAATAAGAGAAGAAACCATTTCCTTCAAAACTCTACTCGAAGAAGCAAGAATAATAGGAGAATTAAGGAATGTCTAAATGGTGAAGAAAGAAGAAGATTGTGAGAAACTTGAGCAAGAAGCTGTCTCATTGAGGAAGAGTTTAAGAAACTATCAAGTGCCAAAAAACTTAACACATCTTGGATGCATGGGTGAAACTTCATACAAAGAAGATACAAATACCAACAATAAGGTTGAAGAAAGAGCTACATAGATAGTTGATAAGAAGTGGACCAGGATACCAGAAAGAAGGAATGATTACAAAAGAGATGAATATCCAAGAATACCTCCTACCTTCAGGAATCAAAGAAGCTTCAATCAATATGAATGAAACTACATAAGAGTAGATCATGAAACCAGATGGACTACATCACAAAGAAGGTCACTTACTCCCAGACATCAAAATTTATTTCTTGGTCATTGTTATACTTGCAAAAATTTTGGACATGAGGCAATTAATTGCAGAATCAATGAAAGGAACAACTATGCAAGAAACATGAATTGTGTAAACAGAAGATATGGAAATAATCATGGATTTGTCAATAGAAGTTATAATTCATTTTCCCCATTGATGGAAAAAAATATTGTATGCTACAAATGTGATTATCTTGGTCACAAAGCATGAGATTGCAAATATATGAATGAAGATGTCCCTATGCCAACCACAGTATGGAGAAGGAAAGAGATTCCAAACAATGAATATTGTCGAATAACATTGACCGCTAAAGAATGTAAAGAAGAAGATGAATGGTACATATATAGTGGATTTTATTCACACATGATTGTGGATCAAGACAAATTCATCAACTTGAAGAGAAATCATGGAAATGTTGCATTTGGAGATACTCATCTGCCAAAATAATTGGAAAAGGTGTATTAGAGATTGGAAGAAAAAATGTAAAAGCAAAGAATGTTCTATTGGTTGAATACTTGAAGCATAATATACTTAGCGTTAGTAAAATGTGTGATCAAGGATATACTCTCAGATTTGATTCACAAATATGTAAAATCAAAGAAGAAGGTTCAGGAAAATTGGTTGCAACTGCAACAAGAAGACCAAGTAAAATATAGATCCTAAATCCACGAAAAAGCTCCAAGGAAAAAAGAGACAATAAAAATGAAGTGTTATTAAGTTCTATATGTTCAGGGGAGCAAACCCAAAGAAGAGAGTTACCTTTTTCCATTAAACTTGGGGGGAGTAGCCCTACCCTTTTCCATTGATTTCAAAGGGGGAGTGAAATTGGGATCATGATGACAAGGGGAGAATGAGTGTTTCCATCAATGAAAAAAGGGGATATTGTTGGAAGATTGGTTGTTGTCATTGATGTCAACCTTAGTCATTGGTTTTGGACCGCATAATTGATGAAGGTACTTGGACATGACGGACAATGCACATGTAGATACAACACCCATGGATGGATAGTATACATCATGTTGTTTCCGGTGGTAGGTGGAACATCACATGGATCCTCATGGTTGAGGAGAAATTAATTTTTTAATATGACAAAGTGAATTGAAGAAGGAAGTGTAGGTCAACCCCGAAGATAATTAAAGAAAATAATTACAAAATAAGAATTTGTCAGGTTAGCCCTAATGATAAGAGGAAGTGACATAAATGGTATAAATACATATCATTATACATTCATTTTAAAACATAGACAAGTCAAATTTCATAGGAAATCTGAAGTAAAGAAGGTCGGATTTCAAGGGAGGATGAAGTATTTTGGTGATGTGTTCTAAGGTATGTTATTTACATGTCATCTTACCATTTTCACTATATTTTTTTTTCTAGAACGATTCAGATGGTGAAATTGGTATGGTATTGATAAGACATATCTAGGTATTTGTGGTAAAAATGTCATCTCTTTATTCACTATACTTGTGGAGATATACTCTATGGAAGATAGAGTTTTTTACTAGTCCCGAAGCTAGTCATAATCAGGTGTTACGGGTAAAAAAGTCATAACTTCTTCATAGAGAATCCAAATGAAGTGATACCAATTTCATTGGAAAGAGTACGGTCTGTAGTTTCTTGTGTGCAAATTTCAGAATCTGATGTTAAATATTGAGCGCAGGGCATTCTGTACAAGTTCTCTCTCTTGAATAAACTAGAATTGAATAAGGTATACCATTCTCTCTATAAAAAAAAATTGGGGAGGATTCAAGGAGTGAAAATTGGAGGAGCTTCAGAGAATACATTGAGTTATATTCTCTAGAGGATCAGATTATTCTAATAAGTGAATAATTGCAGAAGTTGAAGAAGTCTAAGGAAGCATTATCTAGTTCTATGTGATGGTTAGTTGATGGTGATGATTTAATGTAAAGTTTTATTATCTCTCATATATTCTTCGGTGAAATGAAGGAGCAAGGATGGAGAGGTAAACCCTCTCTTGATATTGGAGTTTTATCCCTCCCTTTATATTTGGAAGTTGGAGCTACCTTTGAAAGTCATTACTTCTCTTGAACAATAACTATTGATTATTTCTCATATATTGTGGATTGTGTATTGTGGTGTATTGGTGTAACTCGTATACTATTTTTCATTGCTCATTGGATACAATTGAATGGTTTAAGTATAATTTGAATTTTTTTTTAAATTGTACTTGATACCGATCCATCCCCCCTCTCAGTATCAACAGAACCTTGTCCAAAATAATGAAAAAGATCATGAAAATAGAAAAAAGATGCTCCAAAATTTTTATTGGGGGCTCCAAATATGTGAAAATATGAAATCAACGAGTGAATTATGTAAAAATTGTTTGGCTAAAAGTGTATTTATATGATTTCATGCCAACCTAGACCAAGCAACGTGTCCCTTCATTTTGTTTTTTCAGCCAGCAGAATTATCTCACCCAACTTTGGACCAAAAAAATTACCTTTTCGTTCGAAAGGTTAGGAATCCATTTAGTTTCAATGGATTAAAACCTGCAAATGGGATTGTTTGCAGGAAATTGCGAATTTTCTCCATCTTATTTGAACTTTAGAGGTAGTGGACTCCTGAAAATACTCAGAATTTAGTTTCAAAATTGATAACAACATTTTAAAAATTAAATCTACTTTCATTGGATATAATTTGTTTTCATTTTCATTGTTTTATCTAATTTTATTTAATTTTATAACAAAATCACTGCATAATATTTTCAGGTGACATTATGATTGAGTGAAATGAAAAATCCATCTCTAAAAATGCATAGTGGAAAATTATGGAAAATTTATATTCAAAATCCTTAAATTGTTCTCTTCAAAAGGATACATGTAGATTTTAGTTTTAAGTAAAAATTAAGATATATATATGGGGAGGGGGGGAGGGGGGACATGTGTTTAAAATCTGCAACTTTTTCAGATTGGTCAACTTAAAAAAATTCTATAAATTATAATATTCACCCGTTAGATTCAAAACTATAGTCACTAAAAAAAATAGAGTCTTTGTAGATTGTTGCAGTATATTTCATTTGCCAAAACCAAAAGTTAAATAATGGATACATTGTGGGGGGGAAACATAACTGATTATCATTCCCTTAATTTTTAAGTAACATACTGTCAAACATTTGACAAATTGAGATATCAAATATCAATAAAAAAATTGAAAAATAGGCAGTAGAAAGCTAACAAAATATTCACAATGTTTGTTTTTACTATAAAGTGAAATTCGAAATAAAAAATAATATTTTTTTACTAGAAGTTGAAGAACTTGTGAAAATATAAAAAAAAATCTCATAAAACAAGCAAAATGGACACCCGTCTTCATGATTTTACCCTCCCTTTTTTAACAAAGAAGTGATTGGCATTTCAATCTTTCAGGATCCTTTTATAAATATTTGGTAATAACCTACAAGACCAATGAATTTTTCGGAACTTTGTCACATTTCATGGTGTTGGTCATATTTAAATGGCTTTTATCTTATAAGGATCAACTTCTACCCCATCTGCTTAAATAATATGCCCCAAGTAGTGAATCTTCTTTTGAAAAAAGATGCACTTACTTATCATGGCATACAACGTATTCTCTCTTAAAATTTTTATCACAATTCTTGAATGTTTATAATGTTTCTCCTCTCACTTTGATTAAATGAGAATATCATCTAGGAACAAAATTAAAAACTTGTCCATGGATTCCCTGAACATTCCATTCATCAGGAACATAAAAAAGGTTGTGGCATTTGATAGTCCAGATGGTACTATCATGAATTCATAATTCCTATATCTTGTCTTGAATGGTGTATTAATGATTTATTCTTCCTTTATCATCACTTGATGGTAACTTGATCTCAAGTTAATCTTTGAAAATATTCTCACAGCTTTCAATTGATCAAATAATTCATCAATCCTTGAAAAAATGTATTTGTTCTTTATGGTGACCTTCTTTAGTTGTCTAAAATCAATGCAAAACCTTAAGGTTACATATGTATACTTCAAACAAATAACTGGGGCACCCCAAGGTGACACACTTGGACTTATATACCCCTTATTTAACAACTCTTAAAGCTACATTTGCAACTCTTTCAACTCCAATGTTCCCATTTTGTATGGTGTCTTGGACACTGGGGCAATTCTTGGCACCAAATGAATAGAGAAATCAATGTCTCTCTTTGTTGGAAGTCCTAGGATTTTCCCAAAAATGTATTCAAAATCCCTCAAGACCAGATGGTATTTTATGCTTTCCACTTTATCTTTGGTTGTCTCTTCCATATGGGCTACAAAATTATGACATCCATTCCTGAAAATCTTTTTCAATTTCATAGTTGAAAGTTCTCTAACATCTACATATCTTGGAATGCCTTGAACCTTGCCTTTCTTCCCTTCTTCATCAAGACATGTGTTTTCCTTGTTATAACAATCTAGGACAACATGGTGTTTTTCCAACCAATCCATTCCAATTAGAAAATCATATGAACCAAATGGTATGATGTTCACATATACCTTCACGCTAAGTCTATTAATGTTTATTGGACAAATCTTTAACTACATCACTATCCCATGTGGCTAACTGAACTAACCAATATTTGTTATGCTTACTCCTTTGCAAGTAAAATATTTCAACAATGTTAGAGTTTATGTAACTATGGCTAGCTATATAATCAATTAAAATTGTTATGGGATGGTTATCAATCTTACCTTCCACTTCAATCATGGGGGATTCATGTTTGGATTGATAATTGTCCAAGGATGCAAAAATCCTTGGCATGTTTCCTCCAATATATTCAACTATTTCTACATCCTGAGGGTTCAGGGAAATCCTCATTACTTCTCCTTTATGAGGGGATTCTCTATATAATTAATTTCCCTCACATCTCCAACATTGTACAGGTTGTTTCCTTGGCATTTTCCCAAATGAATATGTAGTCTTGTGCTCATTTTTGGATGATTAGCCTTATTGATTTTCTTGGGAGTAGTGATTGAAAAAGGGTGGTTTAATAAATTCCTTCCTTTGATCCCTTTTACCATTCATATTGTCATTCTAATATTTTTGGAAAACTATCCTTATGATGCTCTACTAATTGAGATTTTTTTATCTCCTTATGGATTCCTCTAAAGTTCCGGGGTTATCATATTGTATATTATCAGTTTAAAAAGAGGGTAACCCACTAATAAACCTTTGGATTTTGACCATCTCATCCTTTATTAAGTCCACATACATCAACAATTCAAATAACCTCCTCTCGTATTTATCCATCATCATGATTCCCAATTTGAGTTCAAAGAACTCTTTCATATTAATGTTCGGATAAATCTTTCTCTTGGAAATATTCTTAGAACTACCACCATGAGATCCTCTTTTGATCAAGGTGCTTGACTTGCATAAGTTAATCCCACCACATGGATTCCTTTCCTTGCAAGTGGTAGGTTTTAATTGTATCTTCTACCCTTGAGGGGTAATCATGTAGCTAAAAATGTTTCTTCATTTCCAATATCTATGCCTCCACCTCTTCTCCTATCCTGTTCTCACCATTCAAATTTGGTGGCTTGATTTTCTTGAGTTCACCTTGCAATATGTATAACTAATTTCTTCTCCTCTTCCTCTTGATAAGATACACACTTGGGCTGCTCCCTAGCCCTGAGTTTGAAAGAGTTATTCTAGTGGATTAACTTGGAGAATGATGTCACCTTCTCATGCTTCTAGACTTCCTATCATTCTCGTGATCATCCCTTCTGCTATGGGATTTGGATTTGGTCACTTTTATATCACTAGAAATTTGATTGGTGATAGATTATTTGTTAACTTTCCTATGAAACATATTCAGACTCTGAAGTATCTTTTCCTGATACTTAATAATCCTTTCATTATCTTCCCCATAGCTATGCACCTCTCTATGTAGGATTCTCATAGCTACAGGCTCTTTCCTACCTCTTCTTCCATTAGAATATATCTCACCATTTCCCATGCTTAAAATCATACCTATAATATTCTCCTCATGCTTGTAATATCCTTTGGCATCTTCCATAACTCTAGTCCTCATACAACAACCAAAGTTATTTTCTTGTACCTCTAATTCTACAAAATAACTGCATGTAATAATAATTGTTAAAACATGCATACTATAAAACATTCCATTAATTAGAATACATATTATTGTTCTTATCAATTTATGAATAACACAATGCACTAACTCAAAAAATGATTTGTTAGACACCTTATTTGAAATATATCTCCAACGAATATGCTCATGCCTCATCTGATTTCTAGTGAAATGTTACAACATTCAAAAGCTTTGATTTCCACTCACTTACTGCTGCAAAATTTACTTTATGATAAAATTTTGGGTGGATAGTTGTCGTTTCCTCCTCAAGACCTTCCAGTAACTATTATTTTGCTCAAAATTGACATTTGAGATGAAAGTTATGGTATGGAGAAGTTTAGATTATTTTCCCCATTTTGTCTGTGTATGCTACAGGTGTCCTCTTTCACTTTTTGCACATTTTACATACCTAAATTCCAAATCTTTTATAACCCTAAATTGGACCAGAAATGCATACTGGGAATCGAGCCATCTTACGTGCTATTTTTTCCAAGCCATCATTCGACAACTCTTTTGAAAAACCATTTCTTTGAAGATGTACACACCCTGCACCACTATTTCCCACGTACATATGCTAGTTGCACCATTACAGCCCGTGTACACTCACAAAAAGTGCAAAAAATAAAAATTGCAAAGGGATACTGGTTTTCGGGCCGTTACCTAACCATTTGACCACCCATAGCCAATCACCCCAACCGTTACTATCATTTTGGCCTATAAAAAGAAGGTGTTGGGGTCCCATTCCAAAGAGAGACATGAGAGCATAGAAACTCTGACCATTTTAGTATTCCCCCTTTGCCCCAATATTTTGCAACCACAATGTGAGTTTGAGCCAGAATTCCTTTCTTTCCTCCATTGCAAACCCTTTCCATTTTCCTAGAGAGAACTGAAGAGGAGAAGAATACGTGGAATCAGTTGGTGCATGGTGAAGAGGAGCCCAGGACTGAGTTCGAGGAGCAATTTCGGGCCTCGTATTGTAAACGACTTTTGTGAGATTAATATAAAGAAATACTTTTTCTGTCCCGCCAAATGATGTCTTAAATATTTACAATTTGTTTACATTCTTTGTTATGATGTCTAACCCACTAATCCATATATAGAACGCATGCTTGTAGTTTCTTGTTTGACTTTTGGTGAATGCAGGTTCGCCTTGGGAGGAGATTTAAAGTTGAGAAACAACTGAGCACAAAGGGATCGAAACCGGACACAGAGTTTAAGGTATGCCTACCTGATCCCTATACTTTGTGTTGGCCCTTGACCAAGTTTTGAAGAATACTTGGTCATAATTGACCACTTTTGGGACTGCTACAGCTTGCCAAGGAAGGAGCGCAACACAAAGTGGAAAGTAAGGAAGAAATACCTATTTTTGGGTCCATTTTAGGGTTTTGGGTTGATTTAACGGGAAATGGATGTCGGCCCATGGGTTTACCCACGTTTAGGCCCATTTTGTAACCTATAAATAGGCGATGTAAATAGGGGAGAAGTAGTAAGATACTAGTAATAGTAATGTAGTAAATCTATGTGAGGTGTAACTGGAAGCTTGGTGCTAGTAACTAGATCTGTGTGATCAGATGTATCTTAGAGTGCTCTATGCATGAGATCGAAAAGCTAAGTATAGTTTGGTGTAGTCTTGTGTTGAAGAGCAAGGAAGAAGGATCTAGCAAGCTGCGCAGATCTTCTGTCCTGTGCGAAGTAAGGGTCATTGAAGCTCTGTGTTGTAACTGCTTGACCAAGATAATATAAAGAATACTTTGTGGATGTAGCCCCAGTGTGGGGGTGAACCATGGTAACTATGTGTATAGTGCTTTGTGATTCTCTCCAATGTGTTTATCTTTTTCTTGGCTAAGTGGTTGATGTGATTAAGGAGATCTAGTTATGTTCTGTGCTGATGATATATGAATGAACATTAGATCTGATATATAAGATGCTTAGTGCTTGATCTGTTGAATCGAACCTATATTTTTGTGGCTAAGTACTGAATCGTCCTTAGTATAAGTATTCACTGCGATGATCTGTGCTTTTGACGAAGTGTAGTAATGAATGTATGTTAAGGAATAACTGATGCTAAGTGCACTGTAAGAAAAATAATCACAGATCTGTGTCCCAGCTAAGGTTGCAGACATCTGAGTCTTTCAACCACCCCTGCCTCTACCTCGGGTGAGACTTCATCTACTTCACAGTGGTTTCCAAAAGGGACGGTACTTAGGGTTTTGTTGGTGCGCTCTTGAGCTTTGAACCCTGGGTCTTCCCTTGTGTGAACAAATGCTTCCATTGTCGGGACCTGAAACTGTGATTTCTGGGAACTGAAGAAGAAGACGATTTATGAAAAATAAGCTCTGTGTGTAGATTGATTGACCTAGTGTGCAATGTTTTGTTTGACCTGTGAAGCTTTGTGCTAATAAAGAGAGGTCATATCTGAAGAAGAGAGGTCAGATCTGAAGAAAGAGAGGTTAAATCTGAAGAAAAGAGGTCAGATCTGAAGAAAAGAAGTTAGATCTGCGAAGAAAGAGGTCAGATCTAGAAGAAAAAGGCAAGATTTGTAAGCTCTGTGCTTTGATAAAGGTAAGAATAGTTAAAAGTCTTAGATCTTAAAGGAAATTTTTAACTATTAACATTTCATTTAATAACTAAGACTTAGAAATACTTTTAACTATTCTTACCTTTATCAAAGCACAGAGCTGATAGATCTTGCCTTTTTCTTGCAGATCTGACCTCTTTCTTCACAGATCTGACTTCTTTTCTTCATATCTGACCTCTTTTCTTCACATCTGACCTCTCTTTATTCATATCTAACCTCTCTTCTTCAGATATGACCTCTCTTTCTTAGCACAAAGCTTCACAGTTCAAACAGAACACTGCGCACTAGGGAAATAGATCTATGCACAGAGCTTATTTTGCACAAATCTTCTTCTTCATCAATTCCCAGAAATCACAGTTTCAGGTCCCGACAATGGAACCATTTGTTGGCACAAGAGAAGACCCAGGGTTCAACGCTCAAGAGCGCACCAACAAAGCCCTAAGTACCGTCCCTTTAGGCAACAACTGCGAAGAAGATGAAGTCTCACCTGAGGTAGAGGCAGGGGTGGTTGTAGGACTCAGATGTCTGCAACCTTAGCTAGGACACAGATATGAGATTATCTTTCTTACAGTGCACTTAGCATCAGTTATTCCTTAACATACATTCATTACTACACTTCACCGAAAGCATAGAGAATCACAGTGAATACTTATACTAAGGACGATTCAGTACTTAGCCACAGAAATATAGGTAGATTCAACAGAACAAACACTAAGAATCTTATATATTAGATCTAATGTTCATTCATATATCATCAGCACAGAGCATAACTAGATCTACTTAATCACATCAAGCACTTAGCCAAGAAAGAGATAAACACATTGGAGAGAAGCACAAAGCACTATACACATAGTTACCATGGTTCACCCCCACCCTGGGGCTACATCCACAAAGTCTTCTTTATATTATCTTGGTCAAGCAGTTACAACAAAGAGCTTCAATGACCCTTACTTTGCACAGGACAGAAGATCTGCGCAACTCGCTAGATCCTTCTTCCATGCTCTTCAGCACAAGGCTACACCAAACTGTACTTAGCTTTCTGATCTCATGCATAGAGCACTCTAAGATACATCTGATCACACAGATCTAGTTACTAGCACCAAGCTTCCAGTTGCACCTCACATAGATTTACTACATTACTATTACTAGTATCTTACTACTTCTCCCCTATTTACATCGCCTATTTATAGGTTACAAAATGGGCCTAAACGTGGGTAAACACACGGGTCGACATCCCTTTCCCATTAAATAAACCCAATACCCTAAAATGGACCCAAAAATAGGTCTTTCTTCCTTACTTTCCGCTTCGTGTTGCGCTCCTTCCTTGGCAAGATGTAGCAGTCCCAAAAGTGGTAAATTATGACCAAGTATTCTTCAAAACTTGGTCAAGGGCCAACACAAAGTATAGGGATCAGGTAGGCATACCTTAAACTTCGCATCCGGTTTCGATCCCTTTGTGCTCAGTTGTTTCTCGACTACAAATATCCTCCCAAGGCCAACCTGCATTCACCAAAAGACAAACAAGAAACTAGAAGCATGCCTTATATATATGGATTAGTGGGTTAGACATCATAACAAAGAATGTAAACAAATCGTAAATATTTAAGATATCATTTGGCAGGACAGAAAAAGAATTTCTTTATATTAATCTCACAAAAGTCATTTACAATATGAGGCCAGAAATTGCTCCTCGAACTCGGTCCTGGGCTCCTCTTCACCATGCACCAATTGCTTCCACGTATTCTTCTCCTCTTCAGTTCTCTATAGGAAAATGGAAAGGGTTTGCAATGGAGGAAAGAAAGGAATTCTGGCTCAAACTCACATTGTGGTTTCAAAATATTGGGGTAAAGGGGGAATACTAAAATGGTTAGAGTTTCTATGCTCTGATGCCTCTCTTTGGAATGGGACCCCAACACCTTCTTTTTATAGGCCAAAACTATAGTAACGGTTGGGGTGATTGGCTATGGGCGGTCAAATGGTTAGGTAACGGCCCAAAAACTTGTATCCCTTTGCAATTTTGTGAGTGTACATGGGCTGTAATGGTGCAGATAGCATATGTACGTGGGAAGTAGTGGTGCAGGGCGCGTACATATTCAAAGAAATGGTTTTTCAAAAGAGTTGTCCAATGATGGCTTGGAAAAAATAGCACGTAAGATGGACTGATTCCAGGTATGCATTTCTGGTGCAATTTAGGGTTATAACAGATTTGGAAGTTAAGTATGTAAAATGTGCAAAAAGTGAAAGAGGACACCTATAACATACACAGACAAAATGGGGAAAATAATCTAAACTTCTCCATACCATAACTTTCATCTCGAATGTCAATTTTGAGCAAAATAATAGTTACTGGGAATGTCTTGAGGAGGAAATGACAACTATCCACCCATAATTTTGAATTGGGATCTAAAATTTTATCATAAAGTAAATTTTGCAGCAGTAAGTGAGTGAAAATCAAAGCTTTTGAATGTTGTAACATTTCACTAGAAATCAGAATGAGGCATGAGTATATTCGTTGGAGATATATTTCAAATAAGGTGTCTAACAAATCATTTTTTGAGTTAGTGCATTGTGTTATTCATAAATTGATAAGAACAATAACATGTATTATAATTAATGGAATGTTTTATAGTATGCATGTTTTAACAATTATTATTACGTGCAGTTATTTTGTAGAATTAGAGGTACAAGAAAACAACTTTGGTTGTTGTATGAGGACTAGAGTTATGGAAGATGCCAAAGGATATTACAAGCATGAGGAGGATATTATAGGTATGCTTTTAAGCATGGGAAATGGTGAGATATATTCTAATGGAAGGAGAGGTAGGAAAGAGCTTGTAGCTATGAGAATCCTACATAGAGAGGTGCATAGCTATGGGGAAGATAATGAAAGGATTATTAAGTATCAGGAAGAGATACTTCAGATTCTGAATATGTTTCATAGGAAAGTTAACAAAGAATCTATCACCAATCAATTTTCTAGTGATATAAAAGTGGCCAAATCCAAATCCCATAGCACAAGGGATGATCACGAGAATGATAGGAAGTCTAGAAGCATGAGAAGGTGACATCATTCTCCAAGTTAATCCACTAGAATAACTCTTGCAAATTCAGGGCCAGGGAGCAGCCCAAGTGTGTATCCTATCAAGAGGAAGAGGAGAAGAAATTAGTTATACATATTGCAAGGTGAACTCAAGAAAATCAAGCCACCAAATTTGAATGGTGAGAACAGGATAGGAGAAGAGGTCGAGGCATAGATATTGGAAATGGAGAAACATTTCTAGCTGCATGATTACCCCTCAAGGGTAGAAGATAGAATTACAACCTACCACTTGCAAGGAAAGGAATCCATGTGGTGGGATAAACTTATGCAAGTCAAGCACCTTGATCAGAAGAGGATCTCATGGTGGTAGTTCTAAGAATATTTCCAAGAGAAAGATTTATCCGAACATTAATATGAAAGAGTTATTTGAACTCAAATTGGGAATCATGATGATGGATAAATACGAGAGGAGGTTATTTGAATTGTTGATGTATGTAGACTTAATAAAGGATGAGATGGTCAAAATCCAAATGTTTATTAGTGGGTTACCCTCTTTTTAAATTGATAATATAAAATATGATAACCCTGGAACTTTAAAGGAATCCATAAGGATATAAAAAAATCTCTATTAGTAGAGCATCATAAGGCTAGTTTTCCAAAAATATTATAATGACAATATGAATGGTAAAAGGGATCAAAGGAAGGAATTTATTAAACCACCCTTTTTCAATCACTACTCCCAAGAAAATCAATAAGGCCAATCATCCAAAAATGAGCACAAGACTACATATTCATTTGGGAAAAGGCCAAGGAAACAACCTGTACAATGTTGGAGATGTGAGGGAAATTAATTATATAGAGAATCCCCTCACAAAGGAGAAGTAATAAGGATTTCCCTGAACCCTCAGGATGTAGAAATAGTTGAATATATTGGAGGAAACATGCCAAGGATTTATGCATCCTTGGACAATTATCAATCCAAACATGAATCCCCCATGATTGAAGTGGAAGGTAAGATTGATAACCATCCCATAACAATTTTAATTGATTATATATCTAGCCATAGTTACATAAACTCTAACATTGTTGAAATATTTTACTTGCAAATGTTAAAAGAAGTTGAGAATACCTAAGTCTTAGTTAAAAGAATAGGGGACTTTGACATTGACTGTACTCTTGATGAAGAAACCAAAGTGAACATTATGCCAGAAAGAACTTGGGAAGCTATCGGAAAGCTTTCCATGATCCCTTCTCTAGGAGGAACACGTTTCTTTAGAGTAAAGTTAGTAAACCTATGTGGAAGGATCCCCCGAGTACCTATGACTGTCAATGGAACTTTGATAGAGGAATACTTTGAGATCATTAAGTTTGTTGAAGACAATTCCCCATTTACCATGCTCATAGAGAAACCTTGGATTGATAGAGAACAAGCCAGACGAAAAGAAGAAGAAAAAATTTGGGAACATAAGAAGCAAGAGTTAAGAGACTTTATGACCAGAAGGATCGTGCACTTGATTGAAGAACAGAAGACCACATCACATATATTAAATATTATCAACTCTGATGTCGAAGCTAATAGAACACTTGAGGATCCGCAGAAGATCGAGTTACCTATTTTTTATACAGAAGAAGTATTATCAAGGAACCCTAGGAAAGACTTTCAACAACGCGAAGTAACTAAGACCATGGAAGATAAAGATCAGAATGGTAAGAGCATTACTGAGATGAAGCTCACTGGGAAGAAGGCTAGGAAGTTAATAAAGAAAAGGGATAATACTGTAAGGTTACAAGAGGTTCTAGAGGACACTTCGCAACAAGAAGAATTGCAGAATTGGAGCTTCGTCGAGATATCAGAACAATCACATAGAGTACTTTTCCATGACGAAGAAATATAGTCGTTGGAACCAATATACCCATTCGACCTCCACTCCGAATGGATCGAAAAGAAGTTATGGGTTACCACTAGACCATTGGATAGCACCAGAATAGATAAAATGAAGTTAATGAAGGCCCCATGTCTGTTGCAAGCAGATTGTTGATGAGATTTCCTACTTAACCCATCATACCACGCACCAAGAATACTTTTTTCTAACTGAGAATATGAGTGCTAACCCTGAGATTTACTTACCCTGAGATCATTTCCTTACTATTCACTGTAGTCTCTGAATTCCTATTGCACCTAAGCCAGCTGACCCAAGTTTGTATGTCGGACGAGCTCAGCATTGCTGAGAAAATTGTTGAAGAAGTTCTAATTGATTTAATGACTAAGAGAGTCATGTCATAATGTGGAATGTCTACAAGCGTACAGGCATCCTCCTCGGGCACAGTGCCAGCTTCCCCCTCCACTCCTTGAGAAGGACCATCCCGACCACCTTCAAAAAGACGATCTAAGCTCTGAAACGACTTCACCACTGTGAATATGATCCCAAGAATATTGCCTAGATATATCCCACCATTAAGCAGACCAGTGAATTGAGACACTATACCCAGAGACTTTGACTATGTTGTAGTCACGACATACCTCCCGAAAGGGGTGCGCACAGTTTATGCTAACCAAGAGAAGCTCACTACGCTGAAATTTAGCGATTTAAACCTTGTAGATCGCAAGGTTTACAGTATGCTAGCCCCGCACAAGTATTTGACTATTACAAAAGCAAAGAACCCCAAGATTGTACCGTAGCAATGGACCCATAACCTTGCACAGTCAACCCTCCTCAACATAATGAATATTCCACATTTCGGAAGGCATCAAGAAGTCAATGCATGTGTTAGACTGTTGTTGTCCTTCTACCACGGAGGATACCTATGGTTGGACCACTGTATCACTATGGATCTGATTCTGATCAATCAGATCACTAGGCTAAGCATACAAGGCCCTGACCTATAGGAATTTTACCCCGGAATGACCGCAGATCGTGCCCTCACTCAACAAATAAGAGACAGATATGACGATCTGGAGAAAGGCACGTGAGGTTAAAAGGTAGCCTCCATTGATAATGCAACAGTGCGCTTTGGTTGCTAGTTGATCGCAGGAAAGTTAGTCTGAGAAAACAGACCTACACAGGTGACTAGATTTGTAGTTGACCTCGCAGAGAAGTGCGTGGAGGGACCACAAATGAACTGGGAAAATACCTTATAAAAAAATTAGAGTTTGACTGTAGACAAGCGAAGGACCAAGGGTATGAGTTCCACTTTTTCTAGTTGCTCATACTCATTGCTTTCATCATGTGGGAACTGCCCAAGGGAACCACGTTTCCGGAGATCGAACCATTCGAACCATTGACCACGAAGTTTTGTACGTTGTGGTACCCCAGCGACATGAACAAACAATGGCAGTCCAATGCTATCTTCCACGCTTACTACACTCAGTTGAAGAATTCCATTCAGTCTACACCATGCATTACACCCAACACGCTTCATAGGTTTATGCCTTTGATGAAATTCAACGTAGATTGTCACTTTACCTACATCACAGCATGGGCATATGAGCACAAACAACAACTCTAGTCATATTACAAGCTGACAGAAGATGACTTGGAGGAGATTACCAAGGAATGGTCAACAGACCTCCTTATTGCAGTAGACCCCACAGAGATGTCTGACGTAGATAGCCCTGAAGCTATGCCAGATACACCAGGACCACACAAGACTAAGAAGGATGTGGAAGTCCAAGATGTCCACAACACATCCATGAAGATTTCTTCGCTCTCACCTGCGAAGGGAGGTAATGATGAAGAACTAGGGGGCACAAAAGTTGAACAGAGCAAAGGTGAGGTTACTCCGCCTAGGGACGAGGAAGATCCATCCAAGAAAAGTAAGATTACCCCACCAAATCCCTCATCCAGAAAGAAAACTTAGTCCTCCCAGACCACTCTTAAAACTCTCCTTACCCCGGATGATTTTGACTTCTTAATTGCCGCACTGAATGATGTTTCACTAAAGCTCGTGGAAAAGAAAGAAGAAAAGAAGGAGGAGTTATTCCGCCAGATCACGGGTGAATTCAAAGAAGTGAAGCAGGCACTCCATTCTAGCCAAGCAGTTTCTATGGCACCATTAACAATGGAAATATCAGGAACATGCGATGAGTCCATACAGTTATGCCAAATCCTCGAGAAAGTCGAAGCTTGCCTTCGACGAGATGAAGAAGACATAGTGAAAGCCACCCCAACTTTGGCGCAGGAAAAGAGTGCACATGGAGAACAACAGAGGAAGGCAGAATAGGAGCAACTTTCCTTACAAGCGAAGTGGGAGGAGGAAAAAGAAAAGTTACAACAGAGCAAGGACCAGTTGCTAGCAGAGCAACTTGAAGTATAGGAGAGAGTTCACAAAGCCCTGCGCTCTATGACGATCATAGAAGTGAAGATGGAAGATTGTCTCCCACAGCAGGTGACCCAACTGGAAGAAGTAATGCAACAAATTCAACAGCACATCACAGATTTGGAGCTCTAGACCATGCCTGAGACACCCCAAGAGATAAGATATCTAAGAGAGGCCAATTCTCGATGTAGGGCTCTGACCTATAGGAATTTTACCCTGGAAAGACCGCAGATCGTGCCCTTTCTCAATGAATAAAAGACACATATGGCGATCTGAAGAAAGGCATGCGAGGTTACAAGGTAGCCTCCATTGAGAATGCAGCAGTTCACTTTGGTTTCCAACTGTTCGCAGGAAATTTAGTCCGAAAAAAAAGACCTACACAGGTGACCATATTTTTACTTGACCTCGTAGGGAAGTGCACGGAGGGACTACAAATGAACTGGGAAAAATACCTTATAAATCAGCTAGAGCTTGATTGTAGACAAGTGCAGGACCAAGGGTATGAGTTCCACTTTAGTTGGTGTCTCATAATCATCACGTGGGAACTGCCTAAGGGAACCACGATTCCAGAGATAGAACCCTTCGAAACATTGGCCACGAAGTTCTGTACATTGTGGTACTCCAACAACATGAACAAACAATGGCAGTCCAATGCTGTTTTCCACACTTACTACACTCAGTTGAAGAATGACATTCAGTATACACTACGCATTACACCCAACATGCTTTATAGGTTTATACCTTTGATGAAATTCAGCGTAGATCTTCACTTCACTTACATCACACCGTGGACAGATGAGGACAAAAAAAAACTCCAGTCATATTACAAGCTGACAAAAAATGACTTGGAGGAGATTACCAAGGAATGGACGGCAAACCTCCTTGTTGCAGTAGACCCCGCAGATATGTTTGAAGTAGATAGATATGAATCTATGCCAGATACACCAGGACCGCGCAAGACTAAGAAGGATGTGGAACTCCAAGATACCCACAACATATCCATGAAGACTGCTTCGCTCTCACCTGCGAAGGGAGGTAATGATGAAGAACTAGGGGGCACAAAAGTTGAACAAAGAAAAGGTGAGGTTACTCCGCCTAGGGACGAGGAATATCCCTCCAATAAAAGAAATATTACCCCACCAAATCCCTCATCCAGAAAGAAAACTAAGGCCTCCCGGACCACATTTAAAACTACCCTTACCTCGGATGATTTCGACTTCTTAATTTCCACATTGAATGATGTTTCACTAAAACTTGTGGAAAAGAAAGAAGCAAAGCAGGAGGAGCTATTCCGCCAGATCATGGGCGAATTCAAAGAAGTGCAGTAGGCACTCTAGTCTAGCTAAGAAGTTTCTATGGTGCCATTAACAATGGAAATATCAAGAACATTCGATGAGCCCATACAGTTACACTAGATCACCGAGAAAGTCGAAGCTCACCTTTGACGAGCTCAAGAAGACATAGCGCAAGCTACCCAGGATTTGGCGTAGGAAAAGAGCACACATGGAGAACAACAGAGGAAGTAAGAATAGGAGCATCTTTCCTTACAAGCGAAGTGGGAGGAGGAAAAAGCACAATTACAGTAGAGCAAGGACCAGTTGCTAGTAGAGCAGCTTGAAGTACATGAGAGAGTTCACAGAGAACTGCGCTCTGTGACGATCATAGAACTGAATATGGAGATCATCTGCCACAACAGGTGACCCAACTGGAAGAAGTAATCCAACAACTTCAACAGTACATCACAAATATGGAGCTCTGCACCATGCTTGAGACACCTCAAGAGATAATAGATCTAAGAGAGGCCATTGCTCGAAGCACAGTCGCCCGATTAAAAACATTGTCTTCGAAATGTAGGAAGCTAAGCACTTGAGGTGCCCAGACTTATGAAACCCTCACAGAGAATCTAGAATTCCAGACATTGGAGGTGCAACTCCAAGAAGTAAAGAAGCATGTAGATGTTCTACAAGCGCAGCTGAAGTCTGTGACCCCAGTCGAAAGAATGAAGAGGTCCGCAGAACAACGTACAGCCCAACAAAAAGTACACATGCTGCAAATTAAAGTAATGGAAGTCTCTCAAAGACTGCAACCACTCCAAGAGAAGGCTTTCCAACTGTTCACCGGACTTGAAATCCAGGGAGCTGAATTCGAACAGGGTTTCATCACTGCATAACAGTGCCTGGAGGGACCGCTCAGTGAAACAGTAATCCAAAAATTTACTGAACAAGAGGATGTTGCACTGCAGCAGGTCAAAGTTGCTCAAGCCAAGCTCAAGGCATTTGAAGCGGAATTAGTCAGACCTCAGTGACTCGGGACGAGTCACAGGTGAGTGTTGGGGGGCTTTTGGCCCTTGACTAAGTTTTGAAGAATACTTGGTCATAATTGACCACTTTTGGGACTGCGACAACTTGCTAAGAAAGGAGATCAATTCAAAGTGGAAAGTAAGGAAGCAAGACCTATTTTTAAGTCAATTTTAGGGTTTTGGGTTGATGTAACAGGAAACAGATGTCGGCCCGTGGATTTACCCACGTTTAGGCCCATTTTGTAACCTATAAATAGGAAATGTAAATAGGGGAGAAGTAGTAAGATAGTAGTAAAAGTAATGCAGTACATCTATGTGAGGTATAACTAGAAGATTAGTGCTAGTAATTGGTTCTATGTGATGGATGTATTTTAGAGTGCTTTGTGCATGAGATCAGAAAGCTAAGTGCAGTTTGGTGTAGTCTTGTGCCGAAGAGCAAGGAAGAAGGATCTAGCGATCTGTGCAAATATTTTGTCCTGTGCAAAGTAAGGGTCATTGAAGCTCTGTGTTGTAACTGTTTGACCAAGATAATATAATGAAGACTTTGTGGACGTAGCCCCATGGTGGGGATGAACCACGGTAACTGTGTGTATAGTGATTTGTGCTTCACTCTAATGTGTTTATCTCTTTCTTGGCTAACTGCTTGATGTGATTAAGTAGATCTAGTTATGATTTGTGTTGATGATATATGAATGAACGTTAGATCTGATATATAATATGCTTAGTGCTTGATCTGTTGAATCTAACCTATATTTTTGTGGCTAAGTACTGAATTTTCCTTAGTATAAGTATTCACTGCGATGCTCTTTGCTTTCAGCGAAGTGTATTAATGAGTGTATCTTAAGGAATAATTGATGCTAAGTGTGTTGTAAGAAAGATAATCATCGATCCTTGTCCCAGCTAAGGTTGCAGACACCTGAGTCCTGCAACCACCCCTGCCTCTACCTCGGGTGAGACTTCATCTGCTTTGCATGTGTTGCCGAAAGGGCCGGTAGTTAGGGTTTTGTTGGTGTGTTCTTGAGAGTTGAACCCTGGGTCTGCCCTTGTGCCAACACTTTGTCCTTTATGTATGACTGTGGGGTAATGATGGGATAGTTGTTAAAAGTAGGAGACTTTAGACAGTTATCTCTTCTTGCATTTCAGAACCCCGGTGTAGTACGTAGGGGGGTTTTCCCGCTATAGTAGAATTGGTGATCATACTAGGGAGACCTCTAGGGTTTTTTGGGGATATTCGTTTTGGGTGATTTAATTGGTTTAACTACTTTTTTGAGTTTCTATAAGTTTCTATGTCTTTAAGGGATTCTAGGCTTCAATACCAGTACTCCTTGCCTAGTTTGCTTGACTGTTGGTTTTCATTTTTTGAGAAGTTGCATAGGTGTATGCAGCCTGTAGTGTGCCTGCACGCATACATACACGCCCTGCCTTTGGACAGCCCGCATACATACACAGGCTGCTCAAGTGTCAGTAGCATTCCTGTGTTGAGAAATTTTGTTTTTTAAAGAAGAGGCAGTCATCCTCTTCCCTATCAAAAGTCACACTTCTCAGGGGTTTTCTTGATCTATCCTTGGTCTTTGTTATAGAATTTTGTAGCCTAGGTCTGACCTCAACATAGCTTTCTTTGTATCAAAGATTTCTTTTGTTTTCTTTATTAGGGTTTTTAGACAAGTTTGAGAGTCTATTATGATCTGCCTGTTTGGTATTGTCAGTGACTCCCTGCGATCTGTGATGGGATAGAAGTCATTTCTTGGTCTTGTCTTGTCGTCATTTTCCCCTTTTTTTCTTTAGAATAAAAGAAAATAATTCATTTTCAAATTTCTTGTTTCGAAGCATAAAACAATAAAAAAAAAAAAATCATTTCTTTGTTTGGTAAAAAGTAGTTCAGGTTAGTTGCTTTATTTACCAAGGAAAAAGAAAGTTTTCTTAAGTTCTTAAGTTCTAGAGAAATCTTGTTTTAAGTTTTTTATTTTCAAAGATATGAGAAAAGTAGTCACGAAAAGTTTGGTGAAAGAGTTTAATTTGGCAAATCTTTATTTGTGAAGAAGGAGTAGTTTGTTTCAGTTTCATCATATGCTCTTCTATTTCATCTCTTAAAGAACATCACTAGTTTCATTTCCATTCCCTTTGAATTATGACAACCACTAAAATTAACGCTTAATTAAAAGTTATTAGACTGTGTTTGTAGGGTCCATCAATTTAGTCTAGGCTAGAGCCTTGATTTAGGATTGGAGAGGAAATTCTTCAAGGCTACAAAAACAAACATAATAGTTTGTGCTGAGGAGTTATTGAAAGTATAGTAATCGTGAAAGTTATCTGGGACCCCCCTCTAACATAGTGGCTAAACATGAGGTCCTGTGAGGAAAGGTAGGGGAGATAAACCCTCCAATGTCGGACCAAGTGTATTGGGGAACGCATATAGAGGGATTATCTTGGGATTCCATTCATCGCATTTGTTAGGGAGCTTAGTGGATCTCAAATCCGTTCAAGGTCCTTATTCGGCTTCTGGAACACTTTCTTTCGATACCCTTGATAGGTTTCGAGCTTGATACTCTGCTCATTGCGGTCCACCCGACTGTCGACCATACCCGCCTGGTGATTGTTCGCGCGCTGGCAACCTAGTTGCCTTTATCTTAGTGACTTACATAGGTGACTATGGGGGTATACCATGGTACCTAGGGTAGACATCAAGGCACACTTTTCAGGTTATATCCGGAGGGTGCTTCTGTATTCGAGTTTCACTTGCACCGGTAAGTTGCTCTAGTGTTGGCTGGTGTAGCTATTCTTCCAACTAGCTAGTGATCTGCTTGTCTTGTCTCATAGGAGCTTTTTATACTGTATGTTGGTCTTTAACATTAATAGAAATCCCTAGTGTGTCATTGATCTTCTCATACCGTGGAGGATCAGGATCTCCATCGGTCGCGAAGGCTTCTTGGCTTGTCATTGGTTAATCTAGAGCCACCCCCACCATAGGTGAAGGCTAGACCAACAAGGGTCTTTTGAGGTGACCAGACCATAGGAAATTGAGCCTGACCCATCTTTGAGAGGAGAACACTTGATTCCGGAGGAACCAACCATTTCTGACCTCCAAGAGGAATCTCTTGGTTTGTATAACCCTCTGATCTATGATCTATCAGTGCCTATTGTCATACAGGTTAAACCTTACAAGTGTCAGGTAGTTTCACAAGAAGCGATGGAGACAAATGTTGCTACTTCTTCAAGGAATCCTCATATTCCCTCTACGACTATCATTACAGGGGTTTTTCGCCTCCTAACCAACCATCGTCGGTCCAAACCATTATGGTCACGACTGCCTCTGCCTCAGGCAATGGTCTGATTCTGTCTATGGCAACAATAATTGCTCCTTTCACCCAGAGTGTGACGGGCCCTTCTTTCTCCTACGGTATGCCTGGCTTCGACATGAAATTTGTCCTTTCCTACTCCACTCTATAGAATTTAGGTCTAGGGGTAGGGAGCTCGAAAACTCCTCTACAATAATCTATGGGGGGAAATTCATATCCCTATAATGCTTTCCATTACGGAGTGGTTCATATACCTCCTTCGTCCCCTTCGCTTAGAGGTGCTCACCAGTAGTCTGCTAGGCCGAACATAAACTTTAGTTCATTTGGATAAGGTAGTCAAGGACTTCCTTCTTATAGCATGTCGGTAGGTTAGACACCATTCTCTTTGTTCAACGTGTTTGGTAACAACACATTCTCGTCAGTTGTCGTCTCGACCAGGGGAAACCCCAGTTATGGACAACAAAATCCTATGTAGGGTACTATTCTTGCACAGGGGGAAAACTTAGGAATTCTTTTCTCACAAGGACCTTGGAATCTGTGGCAGGGATCAGTTCCCTCATCAGGGATGCCGACCAAGGGAAACCCCTTCCCTAGCCAATGGAACATTGGGCAAGGCTCAGGATCTATGCCCATCGGATCGGTAGGGGGAAACCCTTCCCAAAATCCTTGGAATGCAACGTAAGACCAACATTTTATGTTCTATTACAGGAGTCAGCAATGACGTCTCAACAAGTGCATAATCCATACATTGGTCACGACCATGGTTATTACCATAACCCTGGCCAACAACCTAACTTTTCTTGGCAACCTGGTGCCAACCAAACTCCAGGCTCCTTTTTCCCTAGTTATAATCAACAACCCAAATTACTATTTCTGGCAACTTTGCACTTCCCAAACTTGACAAGGTTATTAAATGACCCCATCTGTCACAATCTACATTGGCCTCCCATGCCAACCAAATTGCCTTCGGACATTCCAAAGTTAGAAACTAAGCCTAATGAATATCCAGGCGATCATGTGACTACCTTCCATTTATGGTGCTTGTCCAACTCTTTGAGAGATGACTCCATCTAGTTGTGTTTGTTTCAACACACTCTCATCGGGAGTGATGAAAAATGGTACATTGAACTCGACCACTTAAGATACTCTACCTTTAAAGAATTGGCAATGGATTTCTTAAACCATTTTCAATTACTTGTGAGATACGACACTGACACTGAATTGCTGGTCTACTTTGAGCAGACAAAGGAGGAACATATCTTAGATCACATCTAAGAATGGAGACTCCAGATGATTTCGATAAAAGTACCAGTCCCACCAACATTCCTACTAGAGTGGTTCATTAAGTCTTTGGTACCACAGTTATCTAAATACGCCGCAACGTCGGGGGTCTTTTCAGAAGAAGAAGCGATAATGAGAGCTCAACAACTAGAGTTGATTTACTCTCAGTATGGTTTACTTTATGAAGTTTTTATAGATGCACCACAGTCGATAATCGACAAGACTAGACAGATATATGGACCACACGCTGATGGTATTGTTGGTTCAACGCAAACGAATCTCGTTGATCAGTTGTTGAATCAATTGTAGCATTTATCAATACAACAGAAAGTGGCCAGCCAGACCAGTGGTTCAGCTGCTCCCCCTACTCAAACATCATATGTACATAGTGTGCAATCGACAAACCCGAAGGCTACCCAACAGCCTAATGAAAAGAAGAAATAGTGAAAGAAGGGTAAGGGGGATAATAAACCTACCAATAATGTTGGTCAGGGAAACACAAAAAATAAGAAGTCGAAGTATCCATTTAATCCTTGCACGGAAGACCATCTGACTCACCAGTTCCCTCAGATTGCAAAGGCCCGAAAGTTATTGGAACAGTAGCAGCATGTCGTGTTAATGAACCCATTTCCAAATGGAAAGATTTTAACTCAAGCCTCTTCGAGCATGGAAGGGGGCAGTCAGGGAACCCCTCCATCTTTGAGTAATCCTTCATCCGCGAATGTGTACATGATGAAAGGTAATGTGGATATAGCAACTAGGACATGTGAATACAAAATTCCAAACACCTTTGAGAAGGGTAAAGAAGAAGAAAACCCGCCTCTTCCTCTCCATATTGAGAATATGTTGGGCGAAGCAACGACACACATCCCAAAAGGTGCGTTCAAGAAAGATTCTCACAATCCAAACGCAAGGACCACCCAGAAGTACTCTGTGGTGGAGGATTTGTCTCAAACCCCTTGTGCAATGTATTTTTTGGAAGTCCTCCAGAGCTTCCCTTCTTAGAGAAATGCTTTGTTAGTTTCCTTAGGATCTGGTGAGACTTGTAGTCTGGGAAATATCATGCATGATACAACCAACTTAAAACATCATATCCCTTACCACGTGGCATTATATATAGTAGTGGCTTACACCACGAAAATTTTTACTCAGAACATTTTCCGCATGGTGGTTGATGAGGGCACCTGGACATGCATGATGTATTTGGCATGTTGGAAGGCCATTGGCCAACCCATTTTGTCTCTATCACCTACTCTTCTTACCGATTTTGACGGGCGTTTGTTCCAAGCACATAGAATCATCCTCTCTTTCACTATGCAGTAAGGGGAGAAGACCATGTGCATCAAAGTTGAAGTGGTCAATGTGTCTCTCAACTACAATCTCTTGTTAGGAAGGGTTTGGACCTATGCTATGCAAGCAGTGGTCATGACAGTTTTTCAGATCTTGTTGTTTCCACACGAGGGTCAGATCGTGTCCATTGATCAGTTATCCTTCTCCCGTCCTGACCCTTCAGTGGGGGTATCAACAGTCTCGATGATTGATAACCCTCATCCTGACATCGTCAATGTAGGGGTTGGTTTGTGCCCACCTTTGATGGGTACTTTCAGTTATGCACCTCCGACCAACAATGTCCAATACATATCGGTTGTCCCCGGCCAGCCTAAGGATGAAATCTTTCAAATCTCGTCGTTTCGCACGACTTACTTTAATGATTTGTCAACTCTTCCTTCCCCATCAACCATGATGGAAGGGACAAGGCACCATTGCATGGCCATGCCTTTGTCTACAGCAGAAGTTGCATATTCTATATTCCAACAAGCTTCCGTCGACCCCAATCTGACTCCCGCACAGAAGTTAGATCCGGTTCTCAAGCGTATTTGGGCTCAAGGTTACATCATCGATACTGATTATTTAGACTTATTCTTGCCCTCAAATGAGGTGATTATTGAGGCAATGACTAGTTCGGATAGACCCTAGGATGATCTCCATCACAGATCTTATTTCCTCCCAGAGTTAAGAAGAATTGAAGCAGGTGAATTCACTTTGACTATGACTGGATATAGGACTTGTCCTATCAATCCTTTGGCTATGCACGATGTTTACGTTGAAGGAAATATGGAAACCATATCTAAAATGATACCTATTGATATCTCCAGAACCCCTGGCATCATGGAGAATGTATTCATCGGAGCAGACTTCTCTCCCAAGGAGATTCAAATCTACAAGGATTTATTTAAAGAATTTCACAATGTGTTTGCCTAGTATTATGAGGAAATGCCAGGCATAGATCCAAGAATCGTTGAACATGAAATCACGACATATCTTGACGCTAAGACAGTCTAGAAAAATCTTCGTCCAATTAATCCTAAGCAAGAAACAACTATTAAGGTTGAAGTGGAGAAATTGATTAAAGTTGGTTTCATATACCACATCCAATTGACTCAATTGGTGTCAAATCCCATGCCAGTCAACAAAAAACAGGGTATGATTCACGTATGTATAGACTTCCGTGATTTGAACAAGGCCTGTCGAAAGGATAATTTCCCCACACCATTTATTGACCATATAGTCGATGAATGCATAGGTTGTGAGGCCTTTTCTTTCATGGATGGTTTTTCGGGATACAATCAGATACAAATAAATCCCGAAGACCAACACAAAACCGCTTTCATTTGTCCGTGGGGTACATTCACTTATCGAAAGATGCCTTTTGGTCTGAAAATTGTTCGAGCTGCTTTTTAGCGGCCCATGTCTTTTGCTTTCCACTATCTCAAACACATAGTCAAGGATTGTATTGATGATTTGGCATCACGATGTCTTAAGAAAGATGATCATCCCACACACCTCCGACTTATCTTTGAGCAATGTCGCTACTACTAGATTCACTTAAATCCAAACAAATGCAGTTTTTGCGTAACGTCAGGTCGTCTGCTAGGTTTTAAAGTTTTGACAATAGGGATCATGGTAAATCCTCTAAAGGTTGAGGTAATAGTTTAGTTGCCTCCCTCGTGCACAATCCCTCAGCTTCAGAGTTTACAAGGAAAATAGAACTTTTTATGGCGTTTCATCGCAAACTATGTCGCGATCACAAAGGGTTTCATGCGTTTACTAAAGAAGGGCGTTCCTTTTCATTGGGATGAATCCACTAAGTGTTCTTTCAAAGAGTTGAAACGCACCCTCAGGTCTGCACCTCTGCTTCGACCACCCAATTATAATAAAGATTTATTATTATACTTGGCCACTGTGGAGTCGACCATCGGTATGGTCTTGGTTTAGGAGGATGATTTTCTCTCAGAATACGTGATTTATTACTTGAGTCGAGGCCTGGTTGGACTAGAACTCAATTATTCCCACGTTGAAAAACTTGCATTGGCAACAATTCATGTTGTCCAACGGTTCCGTCATTACATCTTGTTTCGCAAAACCATCGTCATTGTTGTTGTGAATCTGTTTCAATACGTGTTGAAATGATGTGTAATCGGCGGAAAGATAAGTAGATGTATAGTTATCCTTCAATAATTCGACTTAGATTTTGTTTCAGCGAAATACAAAAAGTCGTTGGTATTCGCAGAACTCATCTCAGAACTTTCAGTCGAATCAGGTGATGTTATACCCGAGGAGTCGCCTATCAAAGGAGACACATTTTTTATCGTGTCTTCGGAACCCTGGTACATAGATATACTAGTCTATATCCAGACTGTTAAGTTCCCCACCTCTTCTTATCATGATGAGCGTCGCCATATACGCCATCAAACCAAAAACTAAATCATACTCGAGGACACTTTGTATCGTCGAGGTGTAGATTTCATCCTTCACCGATGTCTCACTCATGAAGAAGTGGAAATCGTGCTTAACGATTTCCACACTGTAGCATGTGACGGTCATTTGTCTGGGTTGGCAACAACCCAAAAGAATCTACAAGCTAGTTAATTTGACCAACATTAATCAAATATTGTATTGAATCGGTCAAGAAGTGTCACCCATGTCAGGTCTTCTCTCGGAAGATGAGGGCACACCCCACTCCCATGTTTCCCATCATCACAGTTGGTCCTTTAACCAAGTGGGGGATTGATTACACTACATGAAACCCCCTTTTATTAAGGGGGCACTGTTATATCATCATAGAAGTAGACTAATTCACGAAGTGGGTCGAGGCTATGCCAACGTTTAAATATGATGTCGAGACAACAACTCTTTTTTTTCTTATCGAGATAATAGCAAGGTTCGGCGTCTCGAGAGAGATTGTCACTGACCATGGCAGTGACTTTCAGAATAAAATGATGTCTGAGTTAGTGTCAAAGCTTGGGTTGAGGCAAGAACATTTGTCACCCTACTACCCACAAGTGAACGGTCAAGTGGAAGACTATTCTACATCGAATGATCAATTTGACCAAGTCAAATTGGCATTTGATGTTGTACTTGGCATTATGGGCCTACCGAACGTCTGTTAAGACTGCAACCAGTTTCTCACCCTTTCAACTCATTTACAGGCTAGAAGCAGTCTTGCCTATAGAGTGTCAGATCCCATCTCTAAAGTTGGCAGTACAGTTATTTCCAGACACTTCACCACTTGAAGAGCGTTTATTATATCTTGAGCAGCTCGACGAGCAGCATCGGGATTCATCCTTGGCTAACGAGGATCACAAACAAAAATTCAAGTGTCAGTATGATTGGTCCGTTCATCCTAAGATTTTCTATGAAGGTGACCTTGTCCTAGTTTATGACCAAGATAAGGATCCCATCGGGGTAGGCAAGTTCAAACCCATGTGGTTGGGACCTTTCATCGTGAAGGAGGTTCTAATGAAGGGTGCTTATCATTTGGTAGACCTTGAGAAAAATTATTTGGCGCATCCTAGAAATGGGCTCTACCTCAAGAAGTATTACTCGTAGGTGGTTCACCTTGGGTTACTTCTTGTACATATGTATAGTTCTTATACATTTTCTCTTTTAGTTTTTGTCTTTTTGGTTTTATGGACGTGTCATTTTTTGATGTCATATTTTTCACTGTGGCAAATGTCAACTGAATCAGAGGTGTTCATTGGGTTTGTGCATGGTGCTAGCTAGCACACTCGGAGGCTTGCTTCCACAACTTGGGTTATTTTCACACCTCATGGCTAGTTGTTATCTTCGGGAAGTATCTTTTTAGGTGATGCCACAAACAATGTTGTTGAATACAACACAGTCTTAGAGTTTCTTCATGACGTGTTGTCGCATGGTATCTCTCACCTTCGGGTCTACTTAGACGCTTAGCTGGTTGTGTCCCAGTTAAATGGGGTTTACCGCATTTACGATCCTACTCTACACCAACAATTCCTTAGGGTACTTCTCTTAGAACGAAGCTTTGATTACATTACATATATGCATGTTCCTAGGAGATTGAATCAAATCACAAATAATATAGCTAATCATGTATTAGATTGGAATATTGCACACATATAAGAAAACACACACACACATGTAAATACATTTTTAAATAAATGTAATCCATAAGACATAAAAAGATGTAAATATGCATATATATATATATCAAAAATATCAGAGTACATAGGTGGGCACAAGAGCCTAAAAAATATGTCCAGTAACAGTCACGGGGCTTATGCCCTCAAAAATATACAAAAGGTTCCCTCGACACGTAAGTAGTCTAGCCTAGCTAAGGGAGGGGCCTATTGGCCCTGCTATAATGAGTAACGACGTTTGCCAAATGTTGGAAGAGCTGGACCTAGGTCCATGGTACCCCAACTACGTGAGGTTGCATCACTGGCAGTAGATCCTCGATCTCTTCCATAGGGACTGCAGGAGTCAGTGCGGTGAGGTTATGCTCCTACCATCTCATTATTCTCTCAGCCTCTCTGGTTAGAGGCCCCCTACTACTGGTGGTGGTTCGGTAGATGCGGATGGTTCTGCCTTTGGTCGAGGATGTCACCATGTCCTCGAGAAGTCTATTGGACGCAATGGTCCCACATCTGTACATTAAATATACATAAGTGTCAAATACTCTCATATACAAAAAAAATGATATATATAAAACGAAATAAAAATTAAATAAACTCTGAAAAAAAAATGTACCCATATCTCCTCGCTCCGCTTCGGGAGGTACAGGCATGTCAAGATCTTTAGAAAAGGTGATCTCAGCATAGGGGTATTCCTCTATTTCCAGAATCTATTGTGCCCACTAGTCAAAAAACTTATCATCGAAGGCCTCTACAGTCCTCCCTCCCCCCTGTCGCAGCATCAACACTACCCATATGCCTAATGCTGGGAGAGAGGCCATGCGCCCTTGTATCGTCTATCACGAACTAAGATTGGGTACCCTCTCGAAGAAAAAGGAACACATAACAGTCCCGAATCCAAAGTTGTGTTTCTCCCATATCTGACAGTTTGTTTGTTATCTCTTCATGCAATCTAGCATGGTTATACTCCAGTCGAAAATATGTGTATTTAAGCACTGCACTGCACAATGCATGTACCCCCAAAGGCCTAGTGTAGCACCATAGATCCAGTGATTTTCCCAATAAGTAACACTATCACTTTTAGCGATAGATTGTTGATCTTGTTTATTGGCACCTGAGAACCCACTTTCTCAGTACCAACCTCGCAATGGAGTCCAATCAACTCCTCAATGTTTTGAGGATTGGGGGGAAAGGTACGCAAGTTGACTGGATCCTCTCTCCTCGAGAGACCGGTCAGGAAGTAAATGTCTTCAGTCATTGGATTCAATGACTTCCCCTCAATCATAAATGCCTCTGCATCAGGATGCCAGTATTCTATCAAAGCATTCAACAACCTAGGTTGTGCCCTCGTAAACAGACACTGGAATAATTTCAACAACCCACATTGTGCTAATACAATGATAGCATCAGGGTCTTGTGAGACTAAAAAATCAATGTCTTCATGCTCCCTCTCTCTACAATGGACATACATCCTAAAAAATGACAAATACATGGGGAGTTAACTCTTGCTTTTTATTTTTTTCCACATATTGGAGGGTGTACGAGGGCTATATTAGACATAGTCATGTATGCACGCGTGCATATTGTTTTCTACATGCGGTCATATGTGGGTTGTCCCACTATTTCCCTCGTACACGTAGGGCCGACCTTTTTAAAGGTTAGCACCCCCCCCCCCCCAAAAAAAAGGGGGAAATGTGAAAAGGAAGAATAGAAATGCAGGAGCGGCTAGTATGTACTTACTTGGTCCAAGCAAAAGTTCGTTTCGTCCACTGATGCTCCCGGAATCAACTCTTTTGGCAAAGGGGTGTTTTTTACTTTTTTGTCAATTCTCAATTTGCAATGGTGATAATGAGCTGCCAACTTCTATTTATAGACTTTTTGGCCCCTTTTTGTCATTTTTTGGACCCTTTTGTCATTTTTTCTAGCCTAAAAATCATTTAGTGTGGTTCTTGAGTTTCTTTTGGGATGTTACGATACATTTTACTTTTGGTTCAGTGAACTTTTTGAGATTTTGGGCATTTTTAAGGTCCTTTAGTGAAATTGTTTTTTCCAACTTTATGCATTTAAGATAGGATTCCACCTCCACTTCTTGCACCTCGTTGTCTTTTTCGCTTTTCCATAGGATCAATCCCACCGAATTGCGACATAGAACCCTCACTCCTACTCTATAAGTGACGTAATTTATTGGTAGAGCCTACCTTCACATGGATGCCCTAGGTAGATCCTGGTTACATTTTGGTGTCCATGCTGTCGCTAATGACTTTAGGCTTGGGAGTCCATTTAGTCCTATCTTGATTACGATTTCAGGCCTTCACATGTTGGATATGTTATCACTCTTGGTTTCACCCTCAGGACTCCCAAAACAACGGGTCTTCTTTTAAGCCCCTTTCAGACCCTCCAAAAATGAAAAGATTGTCGAGCAATATTGTTTCCCTTCACACTCACCAAACTAAAATTCAAAGGAACATATATCCGATGGTAGTTTACCCCTTTTTCGTTACGGATGGTCACATGTATGAACAAAGGTATACTCTAGGAGCTTTCGTTCTCTAGAAGAGTATTCTCAGGTATAAATTTAACCCTTTTTCGAGCACGAGGGACTAAATTTACGAAAAGGGAACCACCACAGAGTCCATAGTTAAGCTCTTTTCAGACTCCCTAAAATTGAAAAGATTTTTGAGTGACCTTGTTTCTTCACACTTATTAAATTGGTTAAGAAGAACATCCCTTACGGAGTCCATAGTTAAGCTTTTTTCAGACTCCTTAAATATGAAAAAATTGTCGAGTGATCTTGTATTTGTCACACTCATTAGGATGATCTTGAATAGATGTCTGTTCGGTGCTAGTTTACCCCTTTTCGAACCGACTAGACTACCTTCGAAAAAGGTACCCCAGTGGAGTCTCCTTTTACACTTTTTCAGACTCTCTAAAAATGAAAAATCATCGAGCTTACCTTCTCTGGGCTCATTAAAATTACATCGAAGGACGTTATCATTGTGTCTTATTAATCACATTTACATCCCTGCGTCTTTGGCTTAATGCAGGCTACATGTTGCTCTCAATTGAACCATCTGAATCATGCCTTATACGCAAGCCTTGTATCACTTTGCCTCTGCATCTTGACACCTTGACCCATGGAGGAATTTTCCCGAGGGTCCTTTTCCTGCATATGTCCCCTTTCTCTAAGCATCAGTTTGTTCCTTTCACTTGGAACTGATATGTCTGTGACACTCGTTCCTCCTTTGTAATGTAGCATTCTTTTATTCTTTTTCAAGCTTTCCAAAATTATTGAAAAAGACAAAAAAAAAAAATATACCCCAAAAAGAGGAAGGGAAAAGTATTTTCTTTATGTTAGTAGCACAATGAGTCTCCCTTGGACAAAGCACATCCTTCTGTTTGTTTTTCAAGATCTAGGATTCAATATGACCTTAGGAAGATGTTCTCGCTACATAGAGTTGTGTCCTCCTCTATTTGGTTATCCTTCCAAACATATGGAGAGTTCGCGTTGCCTCCTGCATCGTGAACTTATGTCAATGCCATGTTGCCTAAGTCTTATCATTTATTGTTGTTATCAGACTAATCGGTAGGTGCAGACACTAACTGATCTCCCTAGATCCACCTAGATCTAGAACAAAACACACCAGAACATGATGCTTTCCTTAAGTTTTAAATATTGAATTTACCAACTAAAGAGGGATGGGTGACATACCATTTAAATGTCGCTTCCTCTCGCCATCGCCATCCTAGCTCCGTTTCAATGCTCATACAATGATGATCCTGCAAAAGAACACAACCAACCAAAGTGATAGAAATAGCATAAACTCAATATAAACCTATGTATGTGATCAAGGAATCATGCAATAAAACACAACAAGCTTTATAGGAAATAATCATATTATTGTATCGTATTAAATGTGAAAGAGAGATTACAACCATGGCCTTGATGTCGTAAGGTCCCTTCCAATTGTCCTTCGTTCCCCACACACTTTCACTCCAAGAATTCTGAGAGCACAGATCTGATAATATTCACAATCTATCTTGACAAAGTGGCTCATCTAGCCAAGATAATCCCAAAAGTTCCAAAGCTAACCAAAGCTAACTTTCTCCATGAGAACTCCTCTCCTTTTATAAGTTGAAGAGGATAAGGTGAGGAGGTTAGGATGATCCCACTAAATCATGAAAGTGAGTAAGATCCAAACCATTCGCATGCTACCTCACCATAGAAGTTTCTCCTTCTAGAAGATTCGAGAAAACGCTTGTTTTTCCCACATGTAGGCATTCTCGCACCCTACCTATAGAGAAACCTGTGAACATATCACACCCTAGCTATGGTGCAACCTGTGAGAATCAGACATTCTCACATCCTGCCTATAGAGCAACCTGTGAACCTTTCGCAATCCATCTATGGTGAAACCTGCGAGAATCAAGCATTCTCGCATCCTGCCTATAGAGCAACCTGCGAACTTCCTTTTTTATAGGGTTTTTACAAAGGAAAATGAAAATTATTTTCTCAGGAAAAGTTCTTCTTCCTTCTCTCTTCAGGAACTCAGGCCACTGACCCCTCTAAAGGAAATAGATAGGTTTACATCATTAACGTTCATAGGGATGACAAAAATAATGTGTAACAATCATGCTTTTGTCCAAGGGAATTTTTCCTAAACTTGATTCATCCCTTCTACAGTTTGTCTCTTGTCCTCATGCCCGACCACCTCGAAAGTCCAATCAAGTTCTTTCTCAAAATCAATGAATTTCTCTGCCTGATCACCGAGATCCTCTTGTATGTTCCCGACGAGTCGTCGAAGACCTCTGGGTAGTGAAGTTGTACACTGATATTACACTCCTAACTAAGTTTTGAATATTTTGAAGTTGTTTCTCGAGCTCTGAAGACCTCATCTCCAGCCATCAGGCATCATTGGCTTCTTGAATATAGATACTATACATGTATATATTTTGATTTTGAGATGTAGATCCGTTGTTTACTTCTCGCGTCTACACCTTATATAGTTTTGTGACATGGATCTACAATCTATTTGATTGGAAACCATGATTTTATTTCATCCCGAGCATGGGTATGCCCTCCTCAGTGAGACAAATTGTTATTTTGCAGATGGCACCTCTTGAACTCTAGTCTCTGGGCTTACTCACTTCATACATTGGTAAAGATTTGTAATGTATTTCGACCATTAGATTCTCTTCTGACCTCATACATTAGGGGGCATATGTTATAACCCTAAATTGCACCAGACATGCATACCTGGCATCAGGCCATCTTACTTTCTATTTTTTCCAAGCCATCATTGGACAAATCTTCTGAAAAAACATTTCTTTGAAGATGTATGCACCCTGCACCACTACTTCCTGTGTACATATGCTAGTTGCACCATTACAGCCCACGTACACTCAAAAAAAGTGTGAAAAATAAGAATTGCAAAGGGATACAGGTTTTTGGGTCATTACCTAACCATTTGACCGCCCATAGCGAGTCACCCCAACCGTTACTATATTTTTTCCTATAAAATGAAGGTGTTGGGGTCCCATTCCAAAGAGAGGCACAAGAGCATAGAAAATCTGCCCATTTTAGTATTCCCCCTTTTCCCCAATATTTTACAACCACATTGTGAGTTTGAGCCAGAATTCCTTTTTGTCCTCCATTGCAAACCCTTTCCATTTCCCTAGAGAGAACTGAAGAGGAGAAGAATACGTGGAAGAAGTGGTGCATGGTGAAGAGGATCCTAGGATCAATTTCAAGGAGAAGTTGTCGGTCTCATATTGTAAACGACTTTTGTGAGATTAATATAAAGAAATACTTTTTCTGTCCCACCAAATGATGTCTTAAATCTTTACGATCTATTTACATTCTTTGTTATGATGTATAACCCACTAATCCATATATAAAATGCATGCTTGTAGTTTCTTGTTTGTCTTTTGGTGAATGAAGGTTGGCCTTGGGAGGAGATCTGCAGTAGAGAAACAACTGAGTGCGAAAAGATCGACATCGGACGTGGATTTTAAGGTATGCCTACCGAATCCCTATACTTTGTCCTTTATGTATGATTGTGGGGTAATGACGGGATACTTGAAAGTAGGAGACTTTAGACGGTTAGCTCTGCCTACACTTCAGAACCATGGTGTAGTCTGTAGGGGGTTTTTCCCGCTATAGAAAAATCTATCTCACTGGTTGTCTTCTATTGTTCACAATATTTCCATAAACTATTCCTCATACCCAAATGGACTTTTGAGCAAGGGGTTGTGCCCTTTGAAAGAAAATCAGTTCCAAAATTTTACCTTCATTGCTTCAACTATAACTTTCTAATATGAGATCTATTTTGCACGTGGAGTAGCGTGTTGGAAATCTCTCTCCGTGTTTTATTTTATTTAAGGTATACCTTACTCTTATAAAGATTGATTTCTTAGAAACATCATTTAGGGCCTCAAAATCACCCCGGAAGTTCAAGGCCTTCAAAATTTTGAAAGTTTCATAGATAAATTGATTGTTTTACTGTTATAACGACCTTTTAATTTAATCGCTTGATCTCAAAATAATGGAAAATCTTAGCCATTTTTCTTAACTCTGTTGGTGATTAGAAATCAAAATTTGTGTTTTAATGTATGCAACACCTTTCCAAAACTAGAAACCTTACCATTGACCACTAACCCTTTCATTTGGACACCAACTTGCAAAAAATCACTAAACCGACTGACCTGACCATCGACTATCAACCATTGGAGATTTCTTTGGGATGAATGAAACATTTTACCAGTTTGGCCAACCAGATCATTTGTCATTGACAATTGTTTACAAACTTGGCAATTAAGTAGATGTGTCCTGACACATGGATGTTGATGTGGCATGATACGTCATCATGAGGTGTTAAATTGGTTGATGTGGCATGAAACATGTATGTTGACATGGCATGAAACATTATCCTCCTATTTTCTGCATCTATGATCGATAATTTCCCTTGGATGACCCAAACACATCACCAAATTAGTCGACTCGATCATCATTTTTCGATGATCGATGAATCCTCTTTATGAGCGAACACCTTGATAAAATGACCGACCAAACCATCGATCATCAACGATTTCCATTGGTGACTAAAACACTTTTCTAATCCACTCGACCTAACCATCAGTGATCGACAAATTATCTTGTCCAACTCGACCCTCATATAAATGATATTTATATATAGGTCGATTGGAGAAAGATTGGAATATAAGTCCTCTAAAACCTCTCTTATATCATGTAAGTAATAATGATTATTAATCAACCAACACGAGGTATGTGCCTTCCTCTTGTATATTGGAGTGCACTTATCCATCGGTATAGAGAGTCGAGGCCCTCCGGTCTTCCATCTTCATAACTCTCTCACTTGCACCATCCTAGAAGAGAGGCATTAAGCCCTAGTAGAATCATGCCTCAAGGGTGATCCATCATGGGGATTAGATAAAACCTAGTATGACACTTGTACATCATTATAAGTGACTTTAGCTGAGTGAAGAGTATCGATTACTACAAGCTCTCGATCATGCATTCCAACTTGGAAAATACCATGCCATTAGAAAGAAATTATAAATTTTCGACCAAATCCCAGATGAATTTGGACTGTCGATCTATTGTTCAAAATGATCTTGACCATTGATATTATTGAACTTGCAAACAACTGAAAATGAATCGACCGTCGATCTTCATCATTTTCCCAACTCCAAAACATTACAAGTTTTTAAATATATTCATGATGAATCTAGGTCATTGATCTCGAGATTAAACACAATCTTGACCATTAATTCATCAAACTTCTCCCAACTCTACAACGACCATTAAAACATGAAATTTGAACTTCCAAGTCAAATTTTAACTCTACAATTCTACAAATTGTTTCCATTTATCACCACTGAGAGGGTTCTAAGGAAATTTCAAACTAAATGGTTTATAAATTTGGATATTTCACTTTGGAATTCATCATTTATCCCAAATCAGTCACAAAACAAGTCTGTAATGGTGAATTTTTACCAAATTCATGCTAGTTCTAGGACCATAAAAGTCCATTGTTGAAATATAAGCTATGATACCAATCTGTAACGAGCCCCATCAAAATTGAGGATCATTACTACGCAAAAAATAAATAAATTATTCTACCAACTAATTTCTTGTAGGTTACCAGCTACGAATTACACATAGATTTAACTAGTGTTAGATATCATAATTAAAAGTATCTATAGTATACTAAAAATGGAATAAATGAAGTTTTAACAACTCAACACAACAACAAATAAATCATTCTCAAATATAGAGTTAAGACACAACAATTTAACTCATAATGTAATATAGAAACAAGATAAAACACTTATATTTTAAAAACGGTTGTGCATTCAGATGCTTGTGATGAATGTTCCACCAAAATGTATACTTTTTGTTCCAAATATAAATATCAATTCACCCTCGATCTGGGGCTATAAATCCACAAAAGAAGGTGGTTTCTCACTATCCTCTCATAGCTCAGAAAATCACACAACCCACTCGCATTATCCTACACATATACTTATTTTCCACCAGTCCTCTTTCTCTTAACCTTATCAACCCAAGAAATGTACCCCTTCATTTTTATCATACCATAGGACATAAATATATTTTATTAGGATCTCCTTGGCACAGGTAGTCAAGAATCTCACTACTAGGAAACTCAAGGGAGCTCACTTCTAGAAAAACTACAAGGAAAACAATCTTAATCACTTCTTGATATAGTGAAACTCACATAGGAGTTCACTCTTAAATCCTCATAACGTGTCTATTTAGTATTATTCTCCAAATACTCTCCATAATTCAATGTCGATGGTTTCTCCAGCTCCAAGCTCTTCTTCTTTTATCTCTGCTTGTTGTCCATGTAAAAACATTCATCGTCTAAAACTATTGTAGCTTCCCATATGAATTTCCTCTCCTTTGGCTTGCTTGATTGAATTACACTCTTCGCAAAAATGATTGTACTCATCCCCCCATGCTCCCCATATCTATGGGATGTGATTTCTCACACCCACCCTCTTACATGTATTCAATGATTGGATTTGGGGATGCTCGATTGGAAAGTAGAAGGTTCATATACCAATAGAAATTTTAGGAAACGGGTTGAATTAATAGACATGCATAATTCCTCCTTGGAACCCTCTTAGATATTCTCTTAGAACCTCCCCTCTCTTTTGGATTAATCAGCCCCCATGTTTATCCATGTCCCCTAGCAACTGACATCACATTTTATTATTAAAATTTAGAAATAAGTTTCACATATACATCACTTGTCCACAACCATACATTATATCTACATGAAACATTAATTAAAATGTGGATTATATCAAAGGTTTTATATATATAGTCTTGGGCCTTGGGGCCCTAGTTAGATCACTAGGCATAGAATTGATGCTGAAACTTAGGAACGTGACTAAAGTTGCACTCACACTTCCCCAAAGTTGTAATTGGACTTTAGATGTATAATGTGGTCACTTCGATAACTCTTATACTAGTTACAATTGAGGGCGATGTGGAAGATACAAGAGGAAAGTAAAAACCTATAAGTAACATAATTAAGTTTAACTTCAAGATGAATTTGATTAATGGGTGGGAGTATGTAATGCCCCATATTTTATTTAAAGTAATAATAAGCAATAAATACTTGATGAGAAAAATAGATAAGTGGTATTAAAAGAATAATAAGGAATAATAATTGAATTAAGAAGCATAGTAATAAATAATAATAAAATGATAATAACAATAGTAGTCATAATAAATACTTAATTTATTATTGATCTAAAATCGGGTGACAGTGATGCCAAATTTTACTTGGTTCTAGGCCACTTGATAATGTCATATTTAAGATCATTTTAATTGAACTTGATCACATTAAATGTAAAATTGAAGTTCTTATGAAGACTTGAATCCAAATAGAATATAACTTGGTGAAATATGTTGTTTGTCTCATAATCCATTAATTAATGCATTTAATAAAACATAACTGCACAAATAAAGCATGCAAAAGGAAACATGAGATGAAAGAAAAATGCATGACAAGAGATCACCATTGTTAACGAAGTTCACCAATATGGCTACGTCTTTAGATCCGCTGGAATATGAATCTCTGCATTATCCTTCCTTTGACAGGGTTGAAATATTCTCACAAAAAGGTGGTACAATTCTTCAGACACTAGAAGGACGACTTTCTCCCAAAAGGGGCTTACATACAAATTGCAAGCATGAGTTCTTGTTTCACTCCAAAAGGGCCTACAAAATATCCTCTCATATCCTTATTCCCCAAATGGATTCAATCAAAGGGATTTAAATAATGTTTCCTAGCTTCATAATATAAAAAGAGAAGATCCATGAATTTAGGATCTAGTACCTACTCAAGGAAAAAAATGAGAAAGACCCTTAAATTCCTCCTTGAGAGTAGGAATCCACTTGTAATAAAGTGAGGAAAATTCTAAGACAACTCATAAGACCCTTAACTTACTCCTTAATACTAGGAATCTAATTTCCCATTAAAATTAGGAAACTAATTCATGAGTTGTATTCTCACAACTAGTTTCTCATTTTACAGTTAAATGAATATTATGTGAGATTATCAAAGTCACTTTCAACATTGATCATTTTCTCATATGAATGACTAATGCATGGGTTTTATCATACTCATTTCAAAGTATTATTCGCCTTTATATTTCAAATAAATCATTTATGTGCATTAATTATTCCTTTCCACCTTAATAATTAATTATCATTTTAATGATTTATCCCATGGTTTGCAAAGTAATTATTCTCTATGTAGAGATCCTCCTAGATCAAACCTCCCTACAAAAAGAAATTTTGGTCCTCCAAAAGTATTGATAGAAACTTGAATCTGTGTAACAAATTTCCAGGAAGATTCTTACACTCCAGGATGCACTTCGTTCTCCTCAATATGCCTAACAAGTCTCTGAAAGTTGCACCCTTCTTCTCCTTCAACTTTGTAGTTCTGAATAAGGATGTCAATGTCGACACTTGCATCACTAATAATATATATATGTTAATGCATAATCATGTTTTCAAAGAAATATCATACTTGACAGAGTTTATAAAAAACTCATGGACAAATTTATAATGATTTCCCAAATAGGCCTTAGAAAAAATAATGACTTTCACTCAATAGTGGTTACAAGACCCATTACAATGTTTAGGCATAAAAAGAATGCCTCTCACTCAACAATGGTTACACAAACTTTTACAATACAAAGGGACTGGATTCTCACAATCATATGTCAATGTCTCTCCTTCACAGAGATGATCTCCTCGGACAACAAAAGGGATAAGCTCTCACAAACATGTGGCAATGTCTCTCCTACAAAGAGACAGTCTCTTCTGATGAAGTGTCAAAATATCCTTATCATCACCTCAATTTTTGTGCAAAATCTTATACAATGAATTTCCTACATTAAATCATATCTTTTTGCCTTGTTGCATCACTCAAACATCACTAGAATTTGCAACATACATTCATCATTTTTGCAAGTTTTCAAAAAGAGGAAAGAACCATAAAGGCATAAAAATTACATTGGATTTTGTGCCAATGCGCTCAAAGTGTTGCTCAAATATTGGCATACACAACACTAGAAGATTCCTCTTGTCATTCTATAACTTTTGAATGTAAAATCAACTTGTTTTGAACGGTACAATTCTGCCTCGAAAAACATGCCATGCATTATTGGAAAATGTTGGATTCTTCCATGATCTCTGAAAATACACTACTCAAATCAAAAAATGGATTGTGCAATTCAATTCAAGGGAAAAAATACTGCAATATTAATTTTACTTCCCTCAAATTCTGAAACTATCACTTATGGACCCTCCTTCCTCAAAATGTGTGCCAAAGAATTAATGAAAAAATGTGGGATTCTATCATGATCCCTTATATATACTTCCCATATCACAAAACAAATTGTACCAATTTATTTGTGGTGAAAAATCATGAAACAATTACTTTTATTTCATCCAATTCAGTCACTGTGACTTATGGAGACTCCTGGGCTCTCTACCTCGATTTGTGTGCTACACAGTCTGTACCTGTCTCAATATTTTTTCCACTATCAAGCCTTGAGCCATATGAAAACTATGGACGTATAACTACATGCCACATATGTCATAGATGTTGGCATGTAATTTATCATACCAGGGTCCTCCTCATGTTACCAACACAAGGTACCGTGAACTCTAGAGAGTTGGGATTTCATCTCCTCTGAAGAGAAGAAGTCTCACCTGAAGCACAACCAAGACAGAAGGATAGGGAAGGGAAAGGAGAATACTTAGGTGGGTTCCCAGAACCTTCAATATTCACCATGATCTTGTGTAAGACAGGTTAACTCCATAACATATCTGAGCTCATACACGCAGGAACTGAAGAGACTTAGGTTGCAAAAATCATTCATACACAGAAAAATCATATGGAACTTATGAATAATAAAAAAGTACTGTAAAGATACAACGCACAAGAATAAACATAGAATGATGCAACATATTTCAAAATTTTGGATCCTTCTTTATATATATTATCATCATATCTTATCAAATACAACCTCAGAGATACAAAATGATGCTCTGTTACAAACTTCAGGCTCTGGACCCATGTCGCAGATCTCTATTTACACAAAATTGTATATATATTACATTTTCAAAACCTTTTCTTAATTAAAACCCAACCTATCAATAATAGCTAATAACCAAAACCAGAACAACAACAATCCGGGAACAACCTGAACCCAACCTAAACCCCTTTACAATCATATACATCTCATATATATAAGTTGAGTAGGGTCTTCTAGCTTTGGGCTTGCATGCTTTTTTGTTCTTTTGTAGCTTCTTTAGCCTTGCTAGTGTTTCATTGTCCTTTTCTACAACCGATTTCTAGTACTTTTCCTTGCTCCATTGTCCAGCTTCTTCTGTAGCTTGTGCAACTCATGATAAACCAAAACTAGGACTATAATCCTTCTTGTGCAACTTCAAGTCCAAAAATGAAGGGCCCAACAAGCTCTGAACACAAGCCTTGACTCACCCTCGAGTAAAGTACTTGGCTCTTTCACAGTTTCTAGGAACAATTATTTCTTTCCCTTGTCCTCCTTTTCCTCTTTGCTATCCTCTTTTGATTGCGCTCTCTTTTTCTTCCTATTCAAATGAAGGGCCCAACTATGGGACCAACTCTAAGGATAGCTTCCTAACTTCCTGAAAGATCCCAAATTTATCCTGCCATTTCCTAGCAAGGAGTAAGGCCTCAGCGACGAACTGTTGGGTTTCATCTCTGATACATTCCTTGGGCTTAGATGCGATCAAAGAGTTCCATTCAGAGTCTGTTGTTGCATTGACCTGATGCATTTGCATGTAAACTATCTGAATGATAGGTCGAAAGTCACGCAACTCTTTCTTGGCTACGGATTGCGCCTCAAATAGAGCATTTAGCTCATTGTTAGCTTGCTAAATTTGATCGAACTTATGTTGTTTCTCCAGCAGATCCATAGTAGCCGCAACTTCCTAATTCAACAACTAGATTCTAGCATGCACATCTTCTAGAGTATGGTTGCATGATGCAGGAGCATCACTCCACCTTAGGAGCGCGCCAGCATTCCAACTCATAAATTCGCATTCAAGGAGGGGAGAGGCGTTAACCCTCTCATTTTCCCCTCATTTTTAAATTTTAAATGTAAAATTAAATGCAGTTAATGTTTGTAAGGAAGAAAGAGATAATTCGATGCCTTCGTACATGATGTAGATAAGGTCACCTTTAATGGATGACATGTTGATGGGATCTAGATCCAATTTAGACTAGATCGCCATTGAATGTAATTCAATGTAATTAATGAGAGTTAGGTTCCTTGGAGGGAAAGGCTTGAGGATCCCCTCTTTCTTAAAAATATATTTGTATCAAATTTCATTAGTAATTTAAGGGTAAGGAGAGTAAGGAGAGGAGAGAGCTGAGACTATGTTGCATTCCGAGCTCACACATTTGTAACCAATCATTCTAATATTAATACAAAAGAATAGGTTTCATTGTTTATGAGTTTCTATGTGGTGAATGTTTACTTTATGTTGAGTGCGTGTCTATGATTTTATGTTGTAGATGTATGTGATAGGTTTCACCTGCAGGGGGAAGATAGAAACTTCTCTATCTTTGAGAGTTTCTTGGATTATTTATGGGTTCTTTAGGCTAAGTGTAGGGAGTGCATGAAAAACTGTGGGAAACTATGTGAGCCAATGCAAGGAGTGTGTATATAGACTCTGCTCCGAGTTAAGAGGAGAACATGCTAGGAGGGAACACCAAAATATTTTATAGACTCAGAGAGGAGCCTCAAGGTTGTTGAATAACTTGGAGGAAGACTCTACAGAGAAGGCACAAAAGACAGAGTTACTGAATACTCTGTAAGCTTAGAAAGGAGTTCTTCAAGAATATGCAAGAAGTGCACAGAACCAACACATTCTGAGGTGTTAGGGAATTTGAAGGAACCAAAGTCACTAAAAAACCTAGAGGGAGAAGATATGCAATGTGGGCATTAAGCAGATGCAAAGAGTGCATCAGTGAACCTAAAGGATTCAGGATTAAGAAGGAAGACCTGTTCAAGGAGTGCACCAAGCCAACACTTAGACACGTTTTGAAAGTATGAATTCGTTTGAAGGCTCAGTCGAGTGAAAAGAGTGCACAGAGACAAAATTTCTTTAGTTTCAAAAATCGCAGGAGGACGAGCATTGATTGTGTCAGGAGGGCACTAGAAATATTCTAAGGAAGCTGAAGGGCCGAGAGTCTTTGGAAGAATGAGTAATTTCAAGCTCAGGAGGAATAGTTCCATCACACACAGATTCTCTGCAAAGAGTTAAGAAGGTTGAGAACAATCCAATTCTAGGACTGTGGGAGAAGCGCTAAGTGTGCAGAGAAGCATAAAGGATGTGCGTAGGTGAACTTATTCCAAGTTCAATATCAAGGAGGGATACCGTTTTGAAGCACAATTCGAGACCGCAACCTTTGACATTTCTGAAACTCTTCCAATTTCAGAATTTCAAGAGGGAAAGCAACCACATCCATTAGATCAACTATAGGAGGAGCGATCTAGACCATCAAACCAAGGTCCGGGATGAAGGAGGAGCGTACTGAAGAGAAGAATAGATCCAAACCATCGGATCTAAGCATGAGGATCAAAAAGCATTGGATACAGGTAAAATGCATGGGCCTTAAACCTTTTTAAAGTGCAGACGAGAGGAGACTTGCGAAGTCCCAAAGTCCTGCAGAATATAGGGACCATTCATCGCCCAGAGAGATAGGTGGAATTATATCTAGAATTCCATAGGAAAGGTACTCTGGAAGATTCCAGGTGAGCAGAGTGTGAAATCACCAGAGATATGAATCCCAGAGCTCATCCCAGCCACCGGTGCGGGAAGGGACACATGTTAGCGGTAGGGATGATTTTAAGGATGGAAAATTATTTTAAAATGTAGAAACCTTGGCAAATCTTACTAATCCTTTATATGCCAACTATAAATGTCTGGTGATATTTTTGTAAAAATATTCAAATTTCTAAGGATTTTATATAGTTTTTATACAATTTTGGTGATTTTTAAGGTAAATAATTTTACCCTATAGAATTTGGGCGAATCATTTTTAAAATAACGAATCTCGTTTTTGGAAAAATCATGAAAAATTAGTGCATGAGCAAAATTTAGCCCCTAAAATCATCCATGGTTAGCGGATATAAATCCGAAGAAAATTCACTTCGATAGTATTCAGTTGAGGAGTGTTCAATACTCCTGAAGCTCCAAAGAGAAAAGTAGATTGCAACTGTCCATTGCGAAGGAAACATGGTGAGAGATCTAAAATTCTGTAGTTTTAACACTCCGAGAGGAAGTAGGTGAATAAGCTTGAATAACTCTCGAATTCGCAGGGAGCCAGATCAAATATGGGGCATTGATCCTATGGGGACAAGTGCCACCATATTCTATAGTCTAAAGAAGGAACACTTCGTAAGAAAGAATTTGATGAAGGTTGAGGACTCCCTAAGGTCTAGGGGTTGTAGTCACTCTTAGCCGTCAATTCATAGTGGACATGTGGAGGGTGGATATTACCTATGTTACTTTAGTGCCATGGAAGGCTAAGGTCTTGGAGCAGGAAGAATGGTTGAATCATGAGCTCTCGGAGTCACTGTGAGTTGTTGATTTGAGAGGGGTTTATGGACTGTTGATCCCATTGTATATTTGACACTTCGTGAGTTTATAAATCCAGAGATTTTGTGGATAAGTGTTTCCATATTTTGTTGAAGCTGAAGACAGAGTGTTGAGGAGACTAAGCCTAAGGTCATAGCCTGAGGTCACATGAAGGAAAGGATCTAGCCGAGAGAGATATCGCCTGTTGTTATTCAAATTCCCAAATAGGGACAAAGGCTTAACAAGATCTTGTGGGTCTCACAGGACCTACACCTTAGGACACAAAGGGACCTATGTAAGGTAATTTTGGGTTCCAGTAGGGTCATGAAGAGATGATCCAACTTAGGGATTTGAAGATCCTTTACCAGGAGTTCGCAAAGCCCCCAAGAAGGAAGGGGGTCATGCATCAAGTGGTATCAGAGCCTGATTTTATTCTTAGGTAGGAGGGAGGAACTAAAGGAGATACTTTGATACCATCAAGTGGTATCAATGCCTAAATTTTCTTCTAGACAACAGGCAAAGGAAGGAAGAGATAATCTGACTACATCAAGTAGTGTCATAAGCTTAATTTCATATGTAGATAGTAGGTGAAGGGGGAGACATAGTAATGATTCCTTGTAAATATTGTTGCAAGATTTGCAACAAATGGTAGACAACCAAGAGGGATGAAGGAAAAGAAGATGGATACTGAAGGCCATAAGTGTGGTCAAGGAGCATACCGCAAGAAGAAACTTAAAGATGAAATTGACAAGGATCTGAGTGAGATAAGAGTAGAGATGGAGAGGCTACCATTGAATATGCAGCACAAAGCAAAGGTGCATTGGAGGTATGAGTGGCCCTTGAAGAGAAAAGGAAAATGTCATGTTAAAAGGTTTTTGGCTAGAAGACAACAAAAATAGTTGAAGAGGTGGTTGATGCATGTTGAAAACCTCAGTGATACAAAGGAGACAGTTGTTTACATCTGTGAACCAGAAGTGGGAAAAAGCATCAATGATGAGGAGGAGAAGAGATCATAGGGTCTCATGAGCTTCTAGGAGGGCAGTGATGAAGGTTCAAATTTCCAAGTGGGCAATGAGATGAGATCAGTTGATCTCATAGACTTCCAAGAGGGAAGGAGCGAAATACCAGATTGCTAGGTGGGAAAGGGAGATGAATTGAGACTTCCTGAAAGTATCAAGAGCTCAGAGGTGAGTTCAGATCAACAAGGTGTGTTGACAAAGGAGGATTAGAGGAGAATTATGATAATTGGGGGAATTGAGATATTCCTGCCAAACAACCAAGTAGAGGCCAGAGCACATGTTGAGAGTGAAACAAAGAGACAAGGATCTTTGACTGTCATAAAGGAGGAGAGGGAGAAGATACTGATATCTTCCCAAATAGAATAAGAAGAGAATTTAGAGGAGTGGCTTTGAAATTTTAGACAAGAAGCTAAACTAGAGATAACTACAGAAGAAGAGGAAGAACACAACATAGACTTTGTGGATATGTGTGAAGAACTGGAAACCTTGGAGAGAAGGGTGATAGTGAAAAACATCCAACATGCTAAGTTGGAAACAGGTGGAGGAGAATACCAACTAGCAGAGGAGCAACTAGAGAAAGTTGGGAGTGTACCAGCACAAGAGGAGCTTACAGTAGTTACTCTGTCAGAGGAGATATATGAGCAACAAATCAGTGATGAGACTGCATAATTGGAGTCTGAAACAGAGTGGAAAGCTATTGCCACAAGAGATGGAGAAAACAGTAGGGGATATCAGGTTGATATACACATTGACAAGGAGGAAGTGCAGGATAGCAGTATGCAAAGAAGGAGCCAACCAGTGGACAAGTTGGACAAAGAGATAGAGGAGATCAAAGATCTGATGTTGATATCAGCACGAGAAGCTTCCAGCAAGAAGCACCTAAGCAGAAGGAAGCCGGCAAGAGTAGCATGGAAGAAACAACAACAACAATAGAGTAGAGGATCAGTTGGACAACTCCAAGGGAGAGTTTGGGATCCAGGGGGATTTTAACACTGGAGTAGAGGAGCTCATGAGTTTCCCAGTAGTGGAGTATGATGCAGAATAATCGCTCCACCTCAGGAGTGTGCCAACATTCCATCTCATCAACACACATTCAATGAGGGGAGAGGTGCCAACCCTCTCATTTTCCCCTCATTTTCAAATTTCAAATGTAAAATTAAATGCAATTAATGTTTGTAAGGTTGGAAGAGACAAGTTGATACCTTTGTACAGGTTGTAGATAAGGTCTCCTTTAATGGTTGACAGGCTGATGGGATCTAGATCCAATTTGCACTAGATGGCCACTGAATGTAATTCAATGTAATTAATGAGAATTAGGTTGCTTGGAGGAAAAGGGGCAAGGAGCCCCGCTTTTGTAAAAAGATCTTTGTATCAAATTTCATTAGTAATTTAAGGGTAAGGAGAGTAAGGAGAGGAGAGATATGAGACTCTGTTGTAGTCTGAGCTCACACATTTATAACCAATCATTCTAATATTAATACAAAAGAACAGGTTTCACTGCTTATGATTTTTTGTGTGGTGGATGTTTACTTTATGTTGTAGATGTATGTGATAGGTTTCATCTACAGGGGGAAGATAGAATTCTCTATGTTTTACAGTTTTCTCGATTATTTATGGGTTATTTAGGATAAGTGAAGGGAGCATGCAATAGAGTGTTGGAAACTCTGTGAGACAACGCAAGGAGTGTGTATCAGGAATATGCTCTGAGTTTAGAGGAGAACGTGCTAGGAGGGCACACCAGAATTGTTTACAGACTCAAAGAGGATCCTCAAGGCTATTGAATACCTTGGAGGAAGATTCTGCAGAGAAGGAACATAAGAAAGAGTTACTAAATACTCTGTAAGCTCAGCAAGGAGTGCTTTAAGAAGGTGCAAGAAGTGCACAAAACCACCACATTCTGAGGTGTTGGGGAATTTGAAGGAACCAAGGTCGCTAAACACCCTGGAGGGAGAATCTTTGCAATGTGGGTGATCCAAATGGATCTAAGGAACATCAGAGAAGTTTAAGAAGTATCCCAGAATAGACAAAAGCAACCTAGGACGTTCAGGATGGCTTCAACAGACATCAAAAGGGAAAAAATAAAATTTCCCCAAAATCATTTAAAATGGCATCATTGTGAAGAGAACATCACAAGATTTCCAACTATGTAAATGGCTCATCAAACAGAGTTACAGATAAAAATATATAAGTAGTCAAAGTTCTGGTCAACCCAGCCTAGTCAGCAGGGATGAGTCAGCATCTGTACCGCTGATGTCAGCATCAGTACGAATGACATCATCATCCATATAGCCTATGTGGAAATCACAAAGAGTGACACATGTCATGATGACATCAACACGACACCAACATGCCACATGGCATCACCATATGTTGCCACATGTCACTCAAATTTTCCCTTTTCAAGGTGCCACGTCGACCAGTGAAAAAGTGGCATGTGGCACCCCCAGGTGACACCATGTGGCACCACTCAGAAGGTGCCACATGTCACTAGATGAATTGGATGTGACATCAGTGCATACGGGTGGACAAATCATAGGCTTCCATGTGGCCCAACGGGGACACACCATGTGGCACCCCCAAAATGAACAATGACCCTTCGTGAATGAAAAATTAAAAATATATATATATTAGCAGAACTCTAAAATTCCATTTGATTATAAGCATGTTAATCATATAAAACAAATATTTTGGCATCAAAGACCATGCACTTTTTTTGGATTGAATAACCATGCAGTGTCCCAATGTATCCTTGTGCAGGAAGGTTATGGAAACCAGGAGAAGGACGAGGATGGAAGATTGCTTTCCACACATGAAAAAGAGCAAGGGGAATGCACCTCTGAAGGAGAAAGGGTAATGCAGCCATTGTGGAAGAGATGTGTATCATGAGGCCACTTTTTGGGCCTTACATTCAGATCTACGTCCAAGAAGGGACAATAATACTAGGAAGACACCTCCAGGGAGATAGTCAGTCAAACAGTGCTGCTGGAAAATCCACCACCAGGAGAAGACCAACTACTAGACAAAGGACAACTCGGTAAAGAGGACATGTTAGAAAAAATGGTTGAACAAATGCATAAAATCCTTTTGAGTTAGTCGAGAGTGGCCATCTTTTGTAAATCACATGTTTTGATTCATACCTCTTAGAAGGGAATTGTGTAAAAGTGATAATTATTGACATCACTTCTTTTTTGGGGGACATGTTGATATTGTTAGGCCTTGCGAGGTAGTTTGGGTAAGGGTTTCTTAATGTAAGTCCAATGGACATGAAATGTAATGTAATGACCTTTTGGGACCATAATTATTTTCAGTTGGGAGGAGTGATCTGGATGGATCTAGGGAACATCACAGAAGTTTTAGAATTGTCCCAGAATGCACAGAAGCAACCCAGGATGCTCAGGATGGCTTCAGCAGACATCAAAAGGGGAAAAAAAAAGGTTCCCAAAACTCATTTAAAACGGAATGATCACAAAGAGATCATCGTAATCTTTCCAATGGAAAACAACTCATCAAACAGAGTTACGGATCAAAATATATAAGCGCTCAAAGTTCTGGTCAACTCAGCCCAGTCAGCAGGGATGAGTCTCCATTCGTTCTAATGATGTCAGCATCAATACGGATGAATTCATCATCCCTATAGCCGATGTGGAAAGATCAGAGAGTGAAACATGTCACGATGACTTCATCATGATGCCAGCATGCCACATGACAGCACCAAAGGCTGCCACGTCTCACACAAATTTGGCCTTTTCAAGGCGCCACGTGTGTTACACGTCAAAATTGCTCAATTGGATAAGTGTCGCATTATCCCTCTCAATTGCGCATCAACTTTCGCAAGTGTCGCAAGTTGGTCACAAGTGTGGCAAAAGGTGTTCAGACATAATGCTATGATAACGACACTAAGGAGGCACTTATGACATCTCATATGACTGATTTGAAGGAGGAGAACTGATCTACTGGGATCAAACAACTCTTGACACCTAAAAGCAACTCTGAAACAGAGGATTTGAGGGGGAACGCTCCCCTACTTCAGATCCAGAAGCGTTGGCGCTCCCCTATCATGCTTCAGGGAGCTTTATAACGCTCCCAGCCCCTTTTGTAGGAGCACTGCTCATCTTGAGAGCGTTGGCGCTTCCCCAAGGCTTACCAAGGAGCGCTACAACGCTCTGAGACCCCTTCTGAAGGAGCGCTCCCTAATCTGGGTCAGTTGTTAGCCCGTTGAGGAGAATGAGGAAAGGATCTTTCGAGATTAGGAAGAAGTTGTGCTTGAATTCTTGGTTTCATCAACAAATCCCTGATCTAAGGAGAAGGTTCCCAACATTTTCTAAAGATAACTCAAGAGGTTGAGCTCCTATCAACCTATATAAACAGGCTCTGTGATGGTGGAAAGGGGGAAGAATTGAATATAGGAAACTTATGATCTTGAAGGAAATTGACAGTCAGCCAAAGGAGAGTGATCAGTGAAGCTGTTGTTATCTAGATTGTAGAGCTTTCAGGCAAGGGTTAGACGAAGGGGACTTGACAAAGCTGTCGCATTCGCATCTACGATTGTAAGTACTGCTGTCGTTATTCTCATTAATATGACACGCTTGGCCTGTTTCTTTCTAGTTTGTGTCTGATGTCACATGAACTTATCATTTAGTGATAGATCTGTTTTCAAGCTAATATCAATAGAGTAGGAAGTGGTCGTATCTTGTTTTGTCCACAGAACTCAGCGAGGAGCAAAGAACTGGAGCGCAACTCGGAGCGTGCAGGGACAAACGTCGATAACAGGTACTTATATCATCCTTCCTTCTCATGTGTTAGTTTAGATAGATTCAAAAGGAATTCAGTGTCCATGTTAAGCATTTTTCTGTCTAGGGTTAAGGTCAAGCCTTAGAGGTGATCTACCTGTCCGCAGGGAGATTTTCCTACAACAGAAATTGGTGACTCCACTGGGGAGATAGCCTCAAATCGAAACCTCTTGTTTGGATTTTTCTCCTCATTGACCTTGTTCTATCCCTTGATTGTTTCAGATCTAGTTTATTCCTATTTTGATTAGTTTCATGAGCTGATTGGATCTTTGTCCCATCACACTCAACATACTTGTCAAGTTTGAATCTCAATTTTTGAATTTTTTTGACATTTCTGGAGTTTTTAGACCCTGGCGCCCCTGTCCTAGTGTTAACAGAGCGCCAACGCTCCTAAAGGATTTGCACAGAGCGCTATAACGCTCCTTTCCCTTGGAAACAGAGCGCCAACCTCTTTTTGGCCAAAAAACCTCCCAAAATTGCATTTTTTGGGTTTTTCCTCTGTGTTCCTCTGCTGAGTAACCTTGTGAGTCAGTCTTTCTTCCTTTTCAACCTTGATATCTGTATTTTCATTGAAGAATAAGCACCTTACTGTTTGGATCATGTAGCCTCCTTCACCTTTTTCAAGAATTTTTTCCTGTTGAGCGAAATTTGAAACTTTTGCATTGTTCTTTCTCCTCATCGGCTGAGTAAAAACCTTGGTGAAGGTCATCAAAGGTCTACAGGCCTCTCTGTCTTGATTTCAGTCAAGGTCATTGTTCTTCAACTCTTGCTTTTTGGGTGTAAAACTTTGTTTTCTCTTTGATTGTTTCTTTTCTTTCGCTTTTTCATTTTGATTACTACGAAGGGTGTTTGTTTGTGTGACTTTTGCTTATGCTAGTTTGGTTTCCGTTCATACCAAGAAGATAATTAGCAGAGTTAAGCATTGTGTTGTATTGATCATCATCCATACACAAGAAATAAAGATATCTTCATGATTGATTGAGTATATTAGAGGCATTTAAGAAGTTTTTGCATTACATCAGGATTTGATTGAGAAAAAGAATCGTTTGAGGGCATTCCATAATAGTGCTTGTTAGTGAAAGAACTCTCTCTCTCCCTTAGCTAGATGTTCATCGAAAAGAAATGATTGCTTATCATGCTTGATGCACTCTTTGGGTCAGAGTCATAATTCCATTTGTTTCACTTCCATGCACCCCTTTGTGTAAAGAACAGCCATAAAAATCAACGCTAATTAAAAGTTATCTAGAAATTTTTCTTTTGCTAGAATCCTCCACCAATAGTAGAATAGGTGTAGTACTTTGGATTAGGCTGTGAGCATAACTCTCCAAAGTTGTCAAAAACAAACATTAGCATCCTGAGTAAGGGAGAGTAAATCCAGTTATCGTATAAGTCTGCCTGGGATCCCCCTCTCACACAGGGGTTACACACGAGGTTGCATTCGGGTAAGCTACGGGGACTAACCCTCCGTGGTTTAACTGATTGTGGTGGTCGGATCGTATTATGG
>ML776787.1:1503628-1546587 GCA_009831015.1 Picea engelmannii
CCATAATCTTTAGGTTCTTACACAAGGTGATGGTGACGGGAAGTCTCACTGTACCTGGAGCAGACATTGGTCAAACTCACTCGGGCTCCTTGGAGGGTAAATCCACAATTATTGCGTGGAAGCTTGCACCAAGGCGTAAGTCTGTTGAGCAGGTCGCCATTGTAACTGTTCCACCCTATCCCCACCCCTTCTGGACTTGATCGTGCAACGTTGGATTTCATCACCAACTAGTACGGTCATCAAAAGAAGGTCCTGTTTGCTTGGTTGTGATTCTTAGATTTTTTTAGCATGTGTTGTCTCTTTTCGCTAGTTGGCCATAGATTTCTTTCGTCGACTCTTTTCCGCCAACATCGATCCTCCACGACGCTCATGGAGGCTACAGGGACTTCCTCCAGAAAATATGGAAGGAGACATCCCCTTTCCCCCTCATTCTACAGAGAAATCTCCTCAACAGAGCGAGGTTCAAAACGCTACAACTTCTCAGGGAGAAGTTCCCATTCCTTTGGAGAACTTTCAAATTGTCTCAGAATCTCCGGAAGCTTATCGCATTCCGGAGGGATACGAATGACAGATCCTCCACCTGAATTCCGCTGGAGAATTTACTGTCATAAACCCTGCTGACATTCCAACCAGTTCTCCTCAAAACCCTTTAGCCAATGACCCTTTTTGGACTGCAGACATTGTTCGAAGTCCACCACGCTTGGTGCAAGATCTATATGGAACAGGAGAAGGTGCCGACGCATCTTCTTCCTACACCGTACAACCAAATCATTTTACCGGTGCCACCACTTTTATAGTCACACCACCCGTTGGTCCGAACGCACCGTTTGTTGGCCCAAGGTCTACAATTCCCCTCCAAACGGCCCATTCGACATTGACCCCGCACATTCTGACTATCCATGCCGGTAATGCGGTAGTTAACCAAGCCCCGATTGGCACACCTATAACACCAAGACCTAATCTCCCTTTTGGATTTAGGGCACTGAACGCATCCGCTATCACCACTGCCCAAACAACTACTCAAATTATACCGGGAAGTTCCATACCTATCCAACAACCCGGAGGGACTGTCCTTGGTGGACCTAACCCAATCGGAAATACTGGTCGATCTTTTACGTCTGGCCCTCAAATCCTAGGAACTCTACCTCAAACTGGGGGGCATCCTCCCACCGGAGGACAAATTCCATTCGGGGGGCACCCTCATGCTGGGGGGAAACCTCAAGTCAGATTCCACCATCAACCACACGGACAAAACGTGTCCGTCGCACCCAATCCATGGACCATCCCTTTTCAAGGAAATTCGCATGCCTCCACGGGACAAAATGTTCCCGTCGCACCTAACCCATGGAGCGTCCCTTTTCAAGGAAACCCACATGCCTCCACGGGACAAAATGTGCCCGTCGCACCTAACCCATGGAGCGTCCCTTTTCAAGGAAACCCACATGCCTCCACAGGGTAAAACGTTCAGACTTCGCAACAACTCCCTCATGGACAAATGCCCAACCCAACATATAATCCACAAAACCCATCCGGTTATCCTCCTCTCACGAACACTTCTCAAAACATCTCAAATCCTATGTACCTTGGTCAAAACCAACCCAACATGAGAGGGCCCACGAGTTATAATTATCCACATAACCCAGTATTGGGCCCCACTGGTGTCCCTCTGCCACAGCAGCATTACCCACAAGTTAACCGGCAACTACCCTTTCTGGCTACCCTTGATCTTCCAGATTTTTCTCGGTTAACGAATGATCCCATTCATCATTCCACGGTTTGGCCAGCCATTCCAGCAAAACTTCCCTCTGATATCCTGAAATTCGACGGAAAATCGGGAGAAGACCCAAACAACCACGTAATGACCTTCCATTTGTGGTGTTCATCAAACTCCCTCATGGATGACTCGATTCGTTTCTGTCTTTTCCAACGAACACTTACGGGTTCCGCCGTGAAATGGTACATTGAATTACCACGCGCATCCTTTCACGATTTCAACTCCCTCGCCATGTCCTTCCTTATACATTTCCAACTACCCATTCGATACGAGACGGGTACTGAACTATTAACCTCCCTTCGTCAGACAACTTCCATACACATCTCCGACCATATCCATGAATGGAGACGACGACGAAGGCTAATTAATGTGGTCATCCCCAACCAATTATTAGCGGAATGGTTCACGAAATCACTATTACCCCATATTGCTCGTGATGTTTCCATGGGTGGCATCGTTACCGAGGAAGAAGCCATTGCCCGTGCTCAGTACCTAGACTTAGTCTATTCACAATCTGGTACTCTGTATGAGTTGATACCGAACGCTACCCATGCCACTAACGATCCATCCAAACCATCGACCGCTTCACACGCGGATGGAGTTATTGGCTCCGTCAAAACTCAATCTACCAACCAGTCCACTGGAACGATTCAGCGGCCCGCTTCGACAGCTGCTCCCAGTTCGACTACACCCTCTTCTACCTCCCCCCCAAACTCAAGTCTCTGATGTGAATGTAATCCAATCAACCCCTTCACAACAACTTGGGGGCAAGAAGAAAGAGAGAAACAAAACAAAGAAGAACAATAATAACGATCAACCCAAAACCCAACCACAAACCCCTGCTGCTGGAAAACAACCACAGCGAAAACCGAAATTCCCATGTCTCATTTGTGGTGACGATCACTACACTTGAGATTGCCCACATCGCGATGAAGTGGCCAAACTTTTCAAAGGAAATTCGCAACCCGCTGTGCTTACTCAGCCTTTTCCACAACAACAGTCGTTGGTTGCACAAACCCGCACGCCGGGGGGCAATTCCAACCAACCCCACGATGAAGCTTCGACAAGCGCACACATTTACATGTTCAACGGGGTTAATCTAACCACTCGTTCTACGACATACGACACGCCAGTTAAACCAGATAAGCCGAAGATTGCTAATGGTTCTTCGCCAGATCCTTTACCATCCTCTGTTAATCCTCCATCTGTCAGCCCTCCATCCAGGCCACTTCAGATTGAGAAACCTTCTTTTGACTCTATCTTACGCCCTCCCAAGAGCACCATCCAGAAATCCACTTTCAATCCTAATTCACGGGCTGCCCAAAACTACAATATTGTAGAAGATTTGGCCCAAGCCCCGTGTGCCATGTCCGTGTTGGAAGTTCTACAACATTGTCCAAATCAACATAGGATGCTCTTAGCTTCCATTGGCGCTTTCGATCCTGAGTCATCGAACTACATCACGTTTAATCTGGACAATCACCAACCGCGACTCTCCCACCAGCTAGCTTTCCAAATCGATGTTGTTGTTCATAACCAACAAATTCATCGAACTATCCTGGATGAGGGAGCCTCTACCTGTGTCATGTCTCTAACCTGTTGGAAAGGTTTGAAATCACCTTCCCTTAATAAATCCCCTACGATGTTACGCGCCTTCGATGGATGAGGTTTCCATCCTCACAGATTACTACAATCCCTTGCCATCCAGTTGGGCGGAAAAACTGTTACCATTGATGTTGAGGTGGTCGATGCACCCCTTGATTACAACCTATTACTTGGAAGAAGTTTGTTTTACACGATGACCGCCGTCGCCTCATCGGTGTTTCGATGCGTACAATTCCCCCATCAAGGCAAAATTTTTACCATCGATCAGCTTGATTTTTGCACACCCGACACCCGCATCCCTGCTACCAACAACATTCCCTTTCTGGGAGATCACATGGTTACGTATGAAAGCATTGGTGTTGGCTTATTGAAAGATTCTAGCCTCATGGGTACTTTCCCTACACCACTTCCACCCACCGCACATCATCTTGCTGCCGTCAATATGATCTCGACTATGCCTTATCAATCCTTGGAATCATCTGACCCTTGGGTTGTGCCTAGTCCTTTGGAATTCGATGCGCTCAGGGACACAATGCCATTGAGCCCAGCCGAGGCCGCATACGTAGCCATTCAATTTGCCTCTCCCTCTTCAAACACTTCACATTCACTGGCACCTGATTCTTATTCGGTTCCCTCGTGGTTGGATTCCCTATCATATGTCGTCGATTACATTGCCCATATTTTTCCTTCGGACGAATCTATCATGGAAATGCTCATCATTGACGATCTGCCATGGGATGACAACCACCACTGATCTTCTTTTCTTCCACCTCTGGAAGAAATCCAAGACATACGATCTGTCTTCCCCCCCGATGTTACCAATGCTCCACAATCCCCTATCCTCACACAAGACACATTCTCTGAGGGGAACATGGGCAACATCTCCACTACGATCACAATTGACATTTCAGTCAAAGAAGGTGTCGTGGAAAACATCAACCTTGGTGTTAATTACACACTCGACGAAGTGGTCTCTTACACCGCTTTATTCAAGGAATTCCGCGATGTCTTTGCATGGAGTTATGAGGAAATTCCAGGGATCGATCCTTTGATCGTCATACACGAAATCAAAACTTACCCTGACGCAAAACCGGTTCGACAGAAACTCTGCCCGGTTCACCCCAAGAAACTGGCAGCTATAAAGGCAGAAGTTGAAAAACTTCTTAAATCTGGCTTCATCTACCCTGTCCCTTTGACGGAATGGGTCTCTAACCTCGTTCTGGTCACCAAGAAACAAGGGACCATCCGTGTTTTCATAGATTATCATGATCTCAACAAAGATTGTCCCAAGGACAACTACCCTACACCTTTTATCGATCAGATCATCGATAATTGTGCGGGAAGTGTAATCTTCTCTTTCATGGATGGATTTTCTGGATACAACCAGATCGAAATCTTACCTGGCGATCAACATAAGACAGCCTTCATCTGCCCTTGGGGAACTTTCGCTTACCGAAAGCTACCGTTTCACCTTAAAAATGCTGGTGCCACTTTCCAGCGAGCCATGTCCTACGCTTTCCACAACATCAAACATATCGCAGAACCTTACCTCGATGATTTACCCGCCCATTCATCCAACCGACCCGATCACATTGGTCACTTGCGGGCAATTTTTCTTCGATGTCGCTTCTATCGTATTCGACTGAACCCACATAAATGCATCTTCGCTGTCGAATCCGGCCGACTCCTTGGTTTCATCGTCTCCAAAGATGGGATCAGGGTGGATCCCTTAAAGATCAAGGCCATTCTAGCCTTACCCCCACCTACCAACTTAACCCAACTTCAAAGTTTGTAAGGCAAAGCAAAATTTCTTCGTCGTTTCATCTGTAATTACGCCAAGATCACTAAAGGATTTATGCGGCTACTACAAAAGAACGTCCCTTTCATCTGGGATGACACTACCCAAGGGTCATTCGATGCTCTCAAGCACGCTTTGACCCATGCTCCTTTGTTACATCCTCCCAAATACACAAAGGATTATATCCTTTACTTGGTCGCTTCTACTTCCACCATCGCAATGGTGTTAGTTCAAGAGGACTCTAACGGTGAAGAACATGTGATTTATTATCTGAGCAAGAGTTTATCTGGACCTGAACTTAGATATTCGCATGTTGAGAAACTGGCTATGGCAGCCGTCATTGCTGTCCAAAGATTCCGCCACTACATCTTACTATGCACCACCACGGTAATTTCCGACTCTAACCCCATGTACCACGTCTTGACAAGTCAAGTACTTGGGGGAAAATATTCGAAATGGATCGTTATTCTTCAAGAATTTGATCTCAAGTTTACAAAATCTAGAGCCAAAAAATCCCTGGTGTTTGCTGAGCTCATCTGTGCTCTCCCTTGTGCCGATGAAAACATACGTGCCGGCTACTTTTGGCCCTCGATTTTCAAAGATTGCATCGAGGCCGTCAAAAAATACCCACCCTGCCAAATATTTAACAAGAAGGCATGCACCCACCCTACTGTGTTGCACCCCATCATTGCCATCGACCCCTTCTCCAAATGGGGTATCGATTTCATGCAGTGTAAGCCTGCCTCAGTCGGGGGGCATGGTTACATCATCGTCGCCATCAACTACTTCACCAAATGGGTTGAGGCTATGCCTACCTTCCTGAACGATGGCCGTACTGCAGCTCTATTCCTCTTCAACCACATCATTACCCGTTTTGGTATACCACATGCCATTGTCACCGACCATGGTGCACACTTCAAAAACCAGATGATGAGCGAGTTACATGTCAAATTGGGTTTTCGCCATGAAAACTCATCCCCTTACTACCCTCAAGTGAACGGGCAAGTAGAAGCTATCAACAAAGTCCTAAAAACCATGATCCAATGCATGGTAGGGGAAAACAAGACATCGTGGCATTTACAACTGTTTTCCGCTCTCTGGGCCTATCGCACCTCCGTGAAAACCTCAACTGGATTCACTCCTTTCCAATTGGTCTATGGCATTGAGGCCATCCTACCAATCGAGTGCGAGATTCCATCATTAAAATTGAAAGTAGAATTCCTACCCCATACTTCTGCGGAAGAAGAACGATTCTTGTATCTATCCAAGCTGGATGAAACATGCCGTGATGCTGCCCTCGTTAATGAGGCACATCAGAAACGAATCAAGAGTCAATATGACAAATCTGTCCAACCTCGAGCCTTCGCAGAAGGAGACTTAGTCCTCGTTTATGACCAAGCTCACGATAAATTGGGAACAGGAAAGTTAGAACCTATGTGGCATGGTCCTTACATTGTGAAGCGTGTTCTACACAGAGGTGCTTATGAACTAGTAGACCATGATGGAATTTCCCTGGGAGAGCCCCGAAAAGGGCTTTACCTTAAAAAGTACTATGCCTAGATCACCTAGCATCTGTACTTTGTACATTAATGTATTTTAGTTTGGTGTGTCTTTTCTTTCACTTGCTCGAGTCTTTACCATTGCCACTCATGACTGTGCCTGTGTTTTCATGCGCAGATGACGTCTGACTTTCCTATATTTTTTGGATTCACGGATGGCGCTAGCCGACATACGCGGAACATTGCTTCAGCAGCTTGGGTTATTTACCAATTTAACCAGGTGGTGAGTTTAGGAGGCATTTGTTTAGGGCCAGCAACCAACAATATGGCAGAATATCACGCTTTCATCGGACTACTGACCCAAGCTTCCCCTCTAGGTATTTCTCGCATCATTATATACTTAGACTCCCAACTCGTGGTTTATCAACTCAACCGCATCTACGTTATCCGTAGTCCTATCCTGCTACGCCTACACTTGCAAGTTCGTCGTCTCGAATGAATGTTTGATTACATTGAATATAGACAAATTCTTAGAGAACTTAATAGTGTTTCAGATTCGCTAGCTAATTATATCATGGATTGATATCTAGCCCATAGATAAGATTCAAGGAAAGCATAAACTGTACATTACATGTAAATTAAAACACATCACAGACATCATCATGTACAAAATCATTGGCATCATAAAAACTCGAAACTGTGTATATATATATATGGCGTGACTGAAATGTTTGCATTACATCAAAAAGTGTGTAAGAGAACAAAATATTGGGTCCATCCGCCCATACAACATCGCCCGACAAGGCATACAAAAATATGATCATGGGAAGACTCTAATCTCCCCGCACTGGGTTATGCTGTGAGTAACATACTACTACACGCACTACACGCCTCAACAGAAAATTAATATTCTCTGGAACCCCTACAGTGTGCCACTGTAGACGTAAAGGCACATCCCCCCTCCACAAAGGAGGGATGCCCATAGTAAGGCCTTGGAGGTTTCTTTCGACCTCCCGAAGACCCATCACTGGTACCACCGGATCTGCTACAGCTGGGGCACCCCCACGATGCCCTGGTACCGGTATATCAACTGGGCGCACTACTCCCTTGTCTGCATGTTGAAAACAAAAACATTTGTTAAAACTCTGTTACACACCCAAAAAAATACATATATATCAAAAACTTAAAAAATGGAAAACTAGACAAGGAATGGCTTAGTCTCTTACCTGACTCGTCCCAATCTTCCCCCGCAGGTAAAATCAAGTCCATACTCCCATGGAAGTCTACGTCGGCGTAGGGAAAGTCCTCTATCCAGAGGTACTGTCGTCTCAACCAGGCGAAAAAGTCACCAGTAAAGTGAAACTCTGACTCCGAGACTAGTCTGGGGGACAGACTAGTCCACCTCTCCATCCGAGGCTCGTCCACTGGTCGTACTTCCAGTGCTATCTGAGGCTGCATATGAGGGATGCGCTCTAAGAAAAATGAGACTAAGAACGAACCATAACCGAACTGTTTCTGGCCATTCCTGCATCGTGAGATCTGTTCCTTCACATTTCGAAGGAACGCTGCACTCCAATTGAACATTGTTGGCTCTAAACATTGAACACCATAGGCCACCTGTGATCTCGATGCCAAGTGAGCACTAGTGCTACTGGTCACACTCGTGATAGCGAATAATATAGATCGAAGAGGCAGATCTCGTATATCCTTGATAGGGATCCTTCCCCCTACCAACCTTGCTCCCGGAACACAATGGAATGCCAAATACACGTCCACCTGTTCAGGTAATGCCCTCTGCCCAACAAAAGCTATGGGGACCCCTCTTTTTGAGAGGCCGGTCAGAAAATACACATCTTCCAACTCGATGGTTAGGAGTTGTGTACCAATACGGAATCCCTGTTCCGTAACGTCCCAAAGACCAATCATGTGCTCAAGCAGTAGAATCTCTCTTTTCATTTTTTGCAATTTGAAAAACTTGCGCAAGCCACAGGCCCTCAAAGTGGCCCGCGTACGGGGACTCCGTAGAGCGGCTAAATCATCCATCTCATGTTCCCTCTCTTTCCATTCAATCATGATTTCTGAAGACACCTACGAAACAAAAATCAAGAATTTCATTATTTCTCATGTTTTTGTGAATTCGACGATTTTCAAAAAGCATTTTAAAACATAAAATCAAATGCCCATAACATATAAAAGCAACCGATCACCCTTTTTTAACCACCACACCCTTTATTATTTACCAAACAATGATTAAAAAGTGTTAAAAGTGCAAAACGATTTGAGGGGGTGCGTGGGCCCATGTGGGGAATTTTCGTGATTTTCTTTTGCTAAAATGACCGATCTAATCAATTGCAATGGTGTAGACATCCTAACAACCCTTCTCTAATGCATTTTTGTGAAAGAATCCCCCCATTTCATTGAATTTTCAAGGGAGGCCGATTTGGTTCAAAAGGGGCAACCTAGGGCTTTATGTTTTAAACTAATAATGCCATAAAAATCAACTTGAAACTATGCAAATGAAAGAGCGAAGAATGAACACCTACCTGGTTCGAACGGTGAGCGAAATGGTCGATCGTAGCTCCGGCACTGAGAAAAACAAGATTTGCTTCAATTTGAGATCCTCCACTACTCCAAAATTCTTTGCAAATGAAATGGTAAATGAGTTTTCAAATCAATTGATATATATATAATTTCATTTTTTATAAGCTATGGTCTATTTGGGTTTCTCTAATGATGAAAATGACGTCACTAAACTCTGGCTTGTATTTTCTGGCATGGCAAGTTTACCGGCGGTTCAAATGAATTATTCACCTTGTCATATTTATGAGCATAGTCTTAGTTCATTCTCGAGCTCGACAATATGAGAACGCAACCGGGTAAAGTTTTATCCCTTTTTCAGGCCTATAGAATACAATCACACGAAAAAGGAACCCCCCTGGAGTCTCCTTTAAACCCTTTTCAGACTCTCTAAATATGAAAAGATTGTCGAGTGATCTTGCTTTCTTTCACACTCGTTAAAAGGTTAGAAAGAGCGTCTCTCGAACGATAGTTTAACCCTTTTTCGGTCTCGTTGGACTACTATACGAAAAAGGAACTGAGTGAGTTATCTTTTAAGTGTTTTTCCAAACTCTATAATCCCGAAAAACCTGCGAGTTTTCTGTCTTTGGACTCGTTAAAAACATACATCGACAGACCCATATGGGACCGATCCCTTACTTCTTTCGGTTCATTAAACAAAGGAAGAGGAACTTACCGAAGGTGAGTTATATCGAGCATGTGTTATCCTCCTCGAGCTCATTAAATCAAAAAGAGGTACTCGTCTATCTGGATGGGGGAAAAATTGAAAGGAACAAGCCAAGCAGTCTCTTGAGAACATCATCCAGCACTTCTTAGAGTCGCCCTTGAACACAACACTTTGTCATCTTGCACATATCATAATCCACCGAACCTCTGTACTGGGCCGATCCTTTGAGTTTCCTTTCACTCCTTTGAGTCACCTGACGCAAGTCACGGTACCCACTGCATAGTATTGGTCCATGTCATGTTTTGCTGTCGTGCCTCAGTGTTCAAGGGAAGTATCCGCCTTGAGAGTCAACCATCCCAAATATCTTGTCTCAAAACCTGTGTCAGTCCATGTCCGTCTGATCTACCAAATACATCTCTATATTCATTTCGTGTCGTTGATGGGGGATACATCAAGGCCCTCCTTCGACGAGTCTATTCCTATCGACTTCAACACATTATCCAGGAATTAGACTTAGAAACCATTCAGTACTTTGGGACCTGCATGCCTCAATGGCAGACCTCCTCACATTCGACAGTGGGTTTATAGCATTGACCTCTGATCGAATGATTCCATGAGTGTTCGACTTCAACTCATCTATTCAAATTCGCTGGTATGTACTAGGGTACCTTGGGAATCATTGACATTAATGATGATCTCCCTCGCACTTGTTAACGGTTTACATTATTGACCGGTAATCAAGTGGTTTCTGCCATGTTTGACATCAAGACATCTATTCACATGGTCAGATTCATACCATATTGGGATTGGTAAGAAGACCCTGGGTTGAGCCATTGAGCCATCATCTTAACATACGCTTTGCCCAGGCTGCGAAAGAGTCTTTATTGGACAAGAACACATATACTGTCACATAGATCCACTTTGTATTGGTCATGGCTATGTCTTGTCATATCGTAGATCCACTGTGTATTCTTCGTGGCTACGATCAGTCCAAGTCATCAGAGTATAGATCCACATTGTATCTTTGGTGGATATACCCTTTTATCAATACAATTATGGATCCGTAGTGTATTTTATGGCGGCCATATGCTGCTGAGTCTTGAGTCATCCAAGCATAGGTATGCCTGCCTTGGGTTTGAAATATGTCACGATAATTTGTTGGATGTTTGTGTGCAGCTTTAGTCAGGTTCTCCAAGTCTATACCCTTTCTTGAGCATCTACAAAGTATTTCAGTTATCAGTTGGTATCTTCTAACTTCGTACTTTGGGGGGCATTCTGTTACACGTCAAAATTGCTCAACTGGATAAGTGTCACATTATCCCTCTCAATTGTCGCATCAACTTTCGCAAGTGTCGCAAAAGGTGTTCAGACATAATGCTATGATAACGACACTAAGGAGGCACTTATGACATCTCACATGACTGATTTGAAGGAGGAGAACTGATCTACTGGGATCAAACAACTCTTGACACCTAAAAGCAACTCTGAAACAGAGGATTTGAGGGGGAACGCTCCCCTACTTCAGCTCCAGAAGTGCTGGAGCTCCCCTATCATGCTTCAGGGAGCGTTATAACGCTCCCAGCCCCTTTTGGAGGAGCACTGCTCATATTGAGAGCGCTGGCACTTCCCCAAGGCTTACCAAGGAGAGCTACAATGCTCTAAGACCCCTTCTGAAGGAGCGCTCCCTAATCTGGGTCAGTTGTTAGCCCATTGAGGAGAATGAGGAAAGGATATTTCGAGATTAGGAAGTAGTTGTGCTCGAATTCTTGGTTTCATCAACAAATCCCTGATCTAAGGAGAAGGTTCCCAACATTTTCTAAAGATAACTCAAGAGGTTGAGCTCCTATCAACCTATATAAATAGGCTCTGTGATGGTGGAAAGGGGGAGGAATTGAATATAGGAAACTTATGATCTTGAAGGAAATTGATAGTCAGCCAAAGGAGAGTGATCAGTGAAGCTGCTGTTATCCAGATTGTGGAGCTTTTAGGCAAGGGTTAGACGAAGGGGACTTGACGAAGCTGTCGCATTCGCATCTACGATTGTAAGTACTACTGTCGTTATTCTCATTAATATGACACACTTGGCCTGTTTCTTTCTAGTTTGTGTCTGATTTCACATGAACTTATCATTTAGTGATAGATCTGTTTTCAAGCTAATATCAATAGAGTAGGAAGTGGTCGTATCTTGTTTTGTTCGCAGAACTCAGCGAGGAGCAAAGAACAGGAGCGCAACTCGGAGCGTGCAGGGACAAACGTCGATAACAGGTAGTTCTATCATCCTTCCTTCTCATGTGTTAGTTTAGATATATTTGAAAGGAATTCAGTGTCCACGTTAAGCACTTTTCTGTCTAGGGTTAAGGTCAAGCCTTAGAGGTGATCTACCTGTCCGCAGGGAGATTTTCCTACAACAACGCGGACCACTGAAAAAGTGCCACGTGTCACCCCCAAGTGATGCCATGTGGCACCAAAAAGAAGGTTCCATGTGTTACGAGATGATGTGGATGTGACTTCAGTGCATACAGGTGGAAAAATAAAAGGCTGCCACATGGCCCAATGGGGGTGCGCCACGTGGCACCCCCAAAATTCACAATGACCCTTCATGAATGAAAAATTAAAAAATATATATATATTAGCAGAAATATGCCAAATATGGCGGAAAGTCCCCTATATTCCAACAACCACTATATTTAGACATGTTCTAAAGTTCCTGCTACAAATAGCAAGAAGATCCGCCAATTATGGCGCACCTGCCATATTTCCACCATATGTTACGGTTCCCACCTTTTTAGTGGCCGCCTGCCAGATTTGGCAGGGAACGCCAAAAAATGGTTATAATCATGTGTTAAGAAGAGGAGGCCCATGGGATTCGACCACGGGACCTCCGCCAACTAAACATTCTAAACTTAGCTCCATAACCAACGCACCAACAAACTTACTTATTGCATAACCGCCTGGAGTTGGAGGACTGCATTTGACACACACTAGTGCATGGAGCATGAGAGAGGAGCTGAGCGTACCCGTATGGCTTGGTACAGGTTGTACGGATCCATACAGACTATGCGGGGTGTACAAAATTGGCACGCAAACTGAGGCAATGTTACCTCTTGGATCTGAAAGTGCCCAACTCAGATCGAGGCATGGAGACAATAATTTTTAGGTAGAATGATGCCACGAACACAATGGTGGTGTTAGTTTTATAATATGAGAAAAATTTCAGCAGCTTAATTCCAGAATGAGTCATTAATTGTAGAGGCAGTGGCATGGTAACTGAGGCAGAGGTGTCTCTTGGGCCTGAAAGTGTCTGACTCAGATGGAGACAATTTGAAAGTCATTTTTGGGTAATTCGACGATGCAAATCCAATGACAAGGTCTGTTTTTTCAGTAGAGCTTCAAATAAGCAAGCTAAGTGCTAGAGAATCCAATGTAAGCATGCTTTTCATTATGCTATTTTTTCATTAAATGTTGCAGCATATCATGTGTGATACAGGTCTGAAGGAGCATAGAGAGGTTGCAGCAAGGCAACAAGATCAACTTATTCCTTCTATCTCTTCTTTTATTCTCTTCTTTCACATCAAATAAATCAGTTATATGTGACAGATAAATTTGTTCACTTGTATGATAAGTGGCCAATGAATCAGTTCTGAATCTTGATATTTCAGGATCTTTTGTACGGGATGGATATTTATGGTTGGATCTGAGAAGTAGATCTAAGGATTTTGATGGCTCCATGTTGATGGGGGTCATATTTTATTCTTCATATTTTTATGTATTCAGTATGTGGGAATGATGTCTATGTCAGCATCATGGATGCCTCATGAGTATGAGAATTTGTGAAGCTGTATACATTCTTGATCACATTTCGATCTCTTGTTGTCGTCACCGAAAAGGGACTTTGGACTTACAACTTTTAAAGGAGAGACATCATTACAGCGAGGAGAATAAAGAGGTCAATCTTTGGAGAATGACCCGGAGAGGTATCCCACATAGGGTGAACTTTGTTATCAAGGGAAGTGTCATATCCATTATGTGTATTATGTTCTTATGTTGTTTTCCCATGAATTTCTGCACATAGGATGTTAAAAGAAAGCATGACATATCGCACATAAGGAAAAACTAAAGAGGTTTCATTCGCTTCAAATTCAAGAACATAATAATTCAACTTTACCTTTAATTGAAAATCGTTCAAGTAAAATGATCAATAACTAACCCTTTTGAAGGAGTGACATAATCAATCAATTATTGGAAACTTATCGCTCCCAGGTTTAGATCAGTGGGAATTGAGAAGATGCAAAGAGTGCAAGAGTGAACCTGAAGGATTCAAGATTCAGAAGGAAGACTCGTGCAAGGACTGCACCAGGCCAACACTTAGACAAGTGTTGAAATTCTAAAGTCGTCTGAAGGCTCAGTCGAGTGAAAGGAGTGCATAGAGACGAACTTGATTTAGGTTCAAAAATCTTAGGAGGATGAGCATAGAGCGTGTTAAGAGGGCACTAGAAATATTCTAAGGAATCTAAACGGCCAAGAGTATTTGGAAGAATGAATAATTTCAAGCTTAGGAGGAATAGTGCCATCGTGCCCAAAGTCTCTGCAAAGAGTTCAGAAGGCTGAGAATAGTCTAATTCTCGCAATGTGGGAGAAGTGCTAAGTGTGCAGAGAAGTGTAAAGGGTGTGCGTAGGTGAACTTATTCCAAGTTCAAGCCTAAGGAGGGATAGTGTTTTTGAAGCGCAAGTCGAGACCCAAAGAATTCTGGCTCGCAACAGAATCAAAGGCCGCAACCTTTGACATTTGTTAAACTCTTCCAATTTAATAAGTTTACAAAAGATCAAGAGGGAGAGAAACCACATTCATTAGATCAGCTACAGGTGGAGCGATATGAACCATTAGACCAGGTTGCAGGATGAAGGAGGTGTGCACTGAGGATAAGAATAGATCCCAACAACCAAATCTGAGCACAAGGATCAACAAGCATTCGATCCATGTAAAGTGCATGGGCCTTAAAGATTTTGAAAGTGCATGGGAGAGCAGACTTTTGAAGTCCTGAATTTCCATAGAAGATAGGGACCATCCATTGTCCAGAGAGACAGGTGGCATCATATCTAGAAGTCTGGAGGAAAGGTACTCTAGAATATTCCAGGTCAGCAGAGTGAAAAATCGCCAGAGCTCCAAAGCCTGGAGCTCATCCCAACCGTTGGTGCAGGAAGGGACACATGTCAGCGGATATGAAAATCTAGAGAAAAGTCACTCCGATATTCTTCAGTTGAGGAGTGTGAAATAATCCTAAAGCTACAAAGAGTGGAGTATATCACAACCGTCCATTGTGAAGGACACATGGTGATAGATCAAAAATTCCGAAGGTTTAACACTTCAGGAGGAAGCCAGTGAACAAGGTTGAAGAACTTTCGAAGTCGTAGGGATCTGGAGTAGATCTGGGTCATTGATCCTACGAGGACAGGTGTCACCAGATCCTATAGTCTAGAGTAGGAGAAATCTAGAAGAAAGAGATTTGATGAAGGTTGAGGACTCCCAAAGGTCCAGGGGTCGTAGTCACTCTAGGCCGTCAATTCACATTGGACACGTGGAGGGCAGATATTACTTGTGTTAGTTAAGTGCTCCAGAAGGGTAAGGTATTGGAGCAGGAAGAATGGTCAAAGATTGAACTCTCAGAGTCACTGTGAGAGGTTGATTTGAGTGGGGTTTATGGACAATTGATATCATTGTGGATTCGACACTTCATGAGTTTATAACTCCAGATATTTTGTGGAGAAGTGTTTCCAGATTTTGCTGAAGCCAAAGCCGAAGCACTGAGGAGATTAAGCCCCAAGTCATAGCCCGAAGTCACATGGGAGAAAGGGTCTATCCCAGAGAGATAGTGTATGTTTTTATTCAAATTCACAAATAGGGAGAAGAGGCTTAACAAGATCCCGCAGGTCTCACAGGACCTATGCCTTAGGAGACAAAGGGACCTGTGTAAGGTAATTTTGGGTTCCAGCAGGGGCCTGAAGAGTTGATCCAGTTCAATGATTTGAAGATCCTTGACTGGGAGGTTGCAGAGCCCCCAGGAGGGGAGGGGATCCTACATTATTGCACCTATAGATGATTCTCATCCAATCGATGAATTCTCTTAATATATTTGTGCACTCAGTTTTGCACTTGTGTAGTGCTTCTCGTGCATTATTTCCTTCGAGCACTATATTATGAATCTACTCCTGCAGTTTCTGAGGTTGTTACTCTACATTTTGTTGACTCTTCTACATTAAAACTTCCAGATTCTCTGTTTGAATGGCCAAACGTGACGATTCTCCTTGGAATAATTAATTCTGATGCTCAGGCTCTTTTGCATCACTGGCTTCTAGTAGTTGGGGTGAGACCTTCCGTATTTTTGGCCAGGCTACAGCAAGCCTCTCCTCAACTCGTTCCATTTTGTGTGCCACCAAGATCTTGGCGTATTCTTCTTTTTTTTTAGTTACTTGAGCAAGAAGCGCTTCCTCCCTTGTGAACTCTACAAACCTTTCATCCTGCTGGAGCCTTTTCTCTAGTTGACCAGTTGAGGATCCAATCATTCCGATTAGCTACGTTGTTGGCCACTGTGCAAGGTCAGCAGATGAAGGGGTGGCATCCCTGGGTGCTTGGACCTATAGTGTAAGTACACTAGCTGTTGAGTTATATGAGGGATTCTCTACCTCCTCCTCTCCTTTAGATGGTCCTGGCACAAGCCTCAACCTCAATGTTGATGGCAGAAGCTTTAGAACTTATGTTATCGCCAGGCAGAGTTGCAACAACTCTGCGCATTGTTGAGGGTTTTGGAGAACTAGATCCATCTATTCCTGCGTTGATGTTTCACTTTGTCTTGAAGTTGTCTGAGTTTACTTAGGAACCTTTGGGAGCTCTACTTCCTTATGAGCCTCTGCTTCTGGAGTTGAGCTGCCCATGTCACCCTCAACCTTGGTCGTTGAGGAAGTGTGCTCGGGACTTTGGACTTGCAGATTTTCTACCATTTTCACCATCGTTGAAGATAGAGTGTCCTTATGTTGCACAAAACGTATGGTATTCTAGTCTTGGGCTTCAGGGTTCGGCCCAGTCAATTGTAGCCTCTGCTCAGGTACTTCTGTATTTGGACCAGGAAGTTTTGGTCTCTCCTCGGGTAATTTTGGGTTTGGGCTAGGGAGTTCTGGCCTCTGCTCAGGTATTTCTGGGAGATTGAGATGCATGGGTTCTGGTTTAGTGGTTTGGGGTATACTATCAGTTTCTAGAGGTGGAAAATGGGGTTGTGGTGGTGATGGAGGGTGCTTAGTGATGATGGTTGATGACGGGGTGTGAGGCTCAGGTTCATCCTGGATATGTATGATAGGGTCTGCTCGAAACGTTGAACGAGTGAGGGGGAAGGTGGATGATATGGGTTGGGGGTTCAAAACCTTGCTCAGTGAGACCCACGTTCTGAGTTTCTTAGCCACTGGTTCTGTAATGAACGTCGCACTAAGGATTTCATTGACATCCTTACCTGTCAACACAACTTGCTCTAGAAGTTGCAAGAACACCAAAAGTGTCCTCTTCTTGTGATCTAATGGTTGTGTCTCCTCCTCTCCTTCAGATTTCGTCTGTGCCAGAGCTTCTTTATTTTGTACCTCTGGCCCTGAGATCAGTCCTACCCTACTTCTTTACCTTTCTTCTTCATCATCTCGGCGGGAAATATATAGTGCATCCCTAACTTGTGCAGGTTGCGTTTGACTCTCGGCCATGACATCACCTCCTTATCAAAGGTCTCTTTGTCCAAATAGAATGACAACATCTATGAGTGGAAGTCCTCCCTATTGGCATACCTCGTCCATAAAAACATATGGTGTTGGTTCATGCTAAAGTCTATGTTCCTCGTATTGCAATTAAGGAGCTCCTGTGGAAAGCACAACCTCTATGTTGAATCAATAAGCCCTTTGTACCACTTGGATAATGCCATGTTTTTCAAGGTAGTGTTCTCTGAGTTCTCCCTTGAATGCTAGGGCTCAAACATGTTTTCAAGGCACCCCTTATATGTTAGCGCCAACGGTCTTCCAGTGGGTGCTGTCCACTTGAGCATTGAAAATGCAAGCAACAAGTATCCATAGGTGAAGGTACCACCTTTCTCCTAGGATTCCTCGCAAGACACAAGTAGTTCCTCCAACAGGTAGCTACACCAGTTAAAGAAAATGCCATTGGCACAAAAATCTGCCACTGATAAATCATCTAGTCTGCATTCTCTCTTGTAGTAATACCTCATGACTTTGCTGGCTATGATGTAGCATCCAGTCCTAACTGCATCTAGTAGTATGGGGTCGATATTGGATGTGCACCCTCCCCTCTATGTGTGGAACTTATCATATAGGCTAGGCTCCCTTTTCTTCTTGTCATGCTTATTGGGACCCTATAATCCTTTGGACATTTCCTCTCCCTCGAGGGACAGTCCAGTAAGTTGGTGGATGTGTTCTGCGTGGATTGGATATATCCTATCTAGCCACATAATTTTTTGATGCACCCTGTTCATCAAGAACTTAGTACACCATGTGACTTCGCCAGTGGTGTCGAACACTGGTAAGTACCTAAGGTTCATGATGGTTGAGTTAAACAAGTTAATAAATTTAGGCTTTGGCACAAACTGCATGCCTCCCAACTCATCTGGAGCGATACTCCAGAAAACGTTTATGTTCATCTAGGGGAAAAAGACTTTCTATGTTAAGTCAAGGTCGAGGAGCTTAAATTGCTCCACCTTCCCCTTGAGATCACCCATGATCTCAAATTAGGGGTCGTAGGGCTCATTTGGTACTGCATCCTTGGAAACATTGGTTTGTCTCCTTATAGCTCTAGACCTTATGAGTCTGGACTATCAACAAATTCCATAGGCGAAACAGGAATTGGGGATCACAGCTAAGGGTCGAGGGATTACACAAGCTTTCTCACTCTGCAAAATTTGAAAATCTCTAAGTGATTTCTAGGAAACAATGCATCCTACCATGATTTCTCAGAGCCTTATACTCAAGATTAGCTTGCAGGTTTGGTAATAATTGTTGTTCATCATTACCCTATAGACGCAACTTGGATCTGAGTTTTTCGACGAGACTTGTTAACAGGGTAAATCATATTGGGTGATTCTTGCATTTACTATGCAAGCTGGATAGGGATGTGGCGATTCCATACCTTTTCGTTTGACGACTGAGAATATCGATGTGAATATCTATGGAATCTTCGCGTATCACAAATTTATGGCTTAACTGAATTCAGACGGAGTACCATAATAGTAATAAAGGTTGTGACTGGATTGGGTTCATGTGGCACATGGACTCAGATTGCGTTTGGATTCACTCTCCCTCCGACCACAAAGGGGTCCCCGTCCTATTAATGACTTTCATTAATAGGTTCTTTACCCTTTTGATCCTACATTGTTGAGTAAGTAGTTCTTCATCAAATAACACTTAGATAGAAAAATAAATGAACTACATGTCGCAACACAACACTGCACACGTCGTCTTTATTAACTGACTTTACAGAAATTGCATAAAAACTCAAATCTAAATACTATACATGCTCCTTTAGAATAGATAAACAGTCCTTTATCTCAGTACCAAGACATATAGGGTTTCAGGTGAGCACCATTTGTTAGCAACAATTTTGGTATCAGGGCACAAAGGTACACAGGTCTGCAGGATTTCTCGGCAAGCGCCCACGTGTAGCACGGAGAAACCCCTTTTCAGTTACAATTCGAGCGAATGGGCAAAGTTTTGTTGAAGGCCACCGAGATCCACCTATAAAGCTGATCAACGGTCGTTGGGATTTCGGGGCTGCCAAGTTGCCCCGGGGTTAATTCAAGAGATAGCCCCAATAATTCAAGACAAATATGGGTCGTCTGATCCAATTGGGACAGGTGGCTTCCAGTCGGTGTATCAGGAATCAGAGTTTCGGGAAACAAGGATCCTCCCATTCGTTGTAGTTGATATCGTCGATCAGTGAAATGTCGAAAGTGCCTAAGGAGTCGAGTCCATGGTCCTAGCACTAAGTCACTTCAAGCGAGCCTGCAAACGAGGGTGGCTCCCTTTTAAATATCGAATGCCCCCTCGTCAATTCATCCTAAGGACGCGTGGCGCAAGATCTGGCCGCGTCGGTTTTCGGCAATCGCAAGTTCAAAGGGTAAAAGTTTTGTATCACTTTGTATCGCGAAACCCCGAGCCCCGAAGCATCGAAAGTGCCCAAGGTCGGGCCCACAGTATCAAGGGGTAGTCTCAGCCATCCATCTGAAGCAGACACCTGGCGCACAATTGAGCTCCTCACTGATTCACCCATCACGAGTTCAAGGAACAAAGTGCGGCATCATCGTATCCCTGATGTGCGAAGTAGCGAGAGCATCCAGGACCTGGGGCCCATAGCAGCGTCGGGTGAGCTGAGGACTGTCAGATTTCAAGAACGCGTGGCGCCCTATTGAGTCGTTTCGACGTTTCGCCCATCGTGACTATGACAAGAAAGGATCAGATCCTTCCTATTCACGAACGCCGAAAGTGCTTATGGGAATAATAGAATAGGGTCACAGCCCGTGGTCACCAAGAAAGAAAGGAGATGTGTGAAAAGGGGCCAAAGGTGTCAAGTCCAGTCGCCAAAGGGATTATCGCGATTTACAGGTGCCATCAAATACGATTCTGCTCTTGGTTTCCACTTGGAGTAAATGAAGGCAGGAATGGGTGGATGAAACCTCCTTTCATTCATTAAGTAAGGGGATGGAGGGTCTGGCAAGTCGTCTACCCGAAGAGGTCCTGTGTATCGATTTTCTCAAAGAAACTACGTCGAAGTCCTCGACTCAACAGAGAATTCTACGCACGCTAGCCAAGCACTTAATGGCTCAGCTACCCTCCTCATAGGAGCCATGCGTAGTTAAGGTGGCACTTAAAGAAAGATGTCAGTATGATTTTGACTGAAGGGAAACCAAGCTTTGGGTGACTGGACATGCCTCTGTGAGGGGAATTTTCCTGAGTATATAGACTCAGTCTTTGCATTTTTGTATGGGATCGGTGGTTGAGCAAAGCTCCCGATTGTAAGGTTTTGATGAGGCGTTGGTCGCTCTTGTTAATGTATAAGGCATTTGAGATTTCTCACTTTATGGATGTCAACTTCCCTTCCATCTCCTAGTTTACTGTGTTAGAAAAACTCGAAATTGGAGGATCCAGTCGAGTTGTGACTGTTATAGGATGATGTAGGTTGGATCACTGTAATAGTCACATTATTTCTAATCAGTTCTTGTGATGTTCTTAGCGCTGAAACGACTTGGAATTGAAGCATTCAATCGAGTCACCCCTCAGCTCCTTGAAGCTCCATACCAAGAGGATCTTGGCTTCCGAGATTTTCATCCTCAAGCTTCCGAAGGCCTGTTTCTCGATGCAGTCTTTCTCGCCCTCCTCACAAGTCTTCCTTCTACCACCCTTTAATCATTTACTGACAGAAGTTGGATCAAGACCTCCCTTGATTTCTACATACCAGGTCCAGTTTCCTGAGTTAAAGTTATATTTTCTTGAGTTTTTACCCATCTGATCACCCCATTAAATAAATCGTGACATAAAATTGATGGGCGTTGGTGTTAGCGTCAAAAGTCACTCATGGATTGCTTGCAGGAGTAGAGCCTGACACCCATCAATTTAATGTCATGATTTGTTTTAAAGAGGTGATCAAATGGAAGAAAACTCAGAACAGTCGTCTCAACTCAGAAACTAGGCCAAGCATACATGGACGAGTGAGGTCTTGATAGACTTCAAACAATAAGTTGCAATAAAGGGTGAGTGCGGGGGGGGGGGAGAATTGCATGAGAAGAGTGCTAAGGTCTATCATAAACATTAGGTTTGTAACAGACTGGAGAATAAAGCATCCGAACGCAACATCCTCTCACATTCAAACACAGAAAACCAGAGAATACAATAATGTCACAACAAATCCTTTATCGTAACAAATTGCAATAATCCAAGCGAATCCTTCAACTGTGAACTCACTGGCATGAGATGAAACATAGATGAAAAAGGAGAACTGTTTTTCATAAACCAAGAATTCTCAAACATAAATACATGACCAGGAAACCAGAATGGTCGTTAAAACTTTACAGTCGAGAGCTTAGCTCTACCATCGATAGATACAAAAATGGCGAAAACGCCTTCATATACTCAAAACAACAACAGTAGCGGAACCAAGACATCGCATTGAAAGCTTTGCATCTGCATGGCTTCTGACAGTCAACATCTAAAAGATCATGCAACTTATGTCAGACGCAATCCAACTTTTGACAGTTCCAACGGCGAATCGAGGTGCCTTTAATTCATGGCCGTGCTTTCCCATTATGGTGGAGATGATGTCTAACCACCACCAACTGCTTCAATAACTGCTTCATCGGGATTGGGGATGGCCCGACCAACTTGGCACCTTCAGGACGTGGAGGGCCTCCTGTGCTGCCACTTGGAACAACTGACTGGCCTAAAGAATAGGCATGAGGGCCAGCGCGGAAGATGGGGCACAGGAACGGAGTGATGGGGCCAGAACTGCGAGGAAAAGGAAAGAAGATATGAGGTTTAAGAGAGGTGCCGGGGGAGACATGTGGCGAAAATGAGAAGTGGAAGGAGTAGGACAAGGCATAATGGGTGCACTTGTGGTAGGAGGCTATCGTGGAAAGAGGTGGGACACATGGCAGGTGATGGATGGAGGGCGAGTTGGGAAAGGGACCATGTGGAACAAGAAAGGGGGAAGCGACAGATGTCGGAAGATGAGGTGAGGGAAAAAGGGCGCGAGCCTCATCGCAAGGCCAAGAGGAGGACAGGTGGCCAGCTGACATGACAGAAAGGAGGCCCACCTGGCTAAACATAGATCCGTTGAGAAGGACGAGATTGTCCAAGTGTCGTTGATCCGGGCGCGCTGATCTTGGCCATCGGAAAGTTGTGCGCCCAATTCCAGACCCCCCCCCTCCGCTTAAAGGTAGAAAGGCAGGGGGGGTATGGAATTGCCTTTATCGCCATTGATCCGGGTGCTACGATCTTGGCCGTTGAAGAGGTGTTCCCTGGATTTCGGNCCCCCCCCCCCCCACCGCTTAAAGGTAGAAAGGTGGGGGGGGTCCAAAATCACACCTGCGTCATTGATCCGGGCGTCGCGATCCTTGCCGTCCAGACTTGATTTTCATTTAATCATGGGCACATTAGCACCTTGAACTTAGGACAAGTGGGTTTTTAACCCATTCCTTTTCATTCTATCCCCCCTTACAAGAAATATCGTTAACATTTGGCTCCATGGGGGATAGAGTCGTCCCTGTGATGCTCTAAGAACATTTTTGCAGATTCAGTGCCTTTTTTGTTGGGCTATGGAGTCATTTATTAAACCAAAAACAAAACAAAAACAATATTTACAAAACAAAAGAGCCGACTGTGGCTCACAGAAAACATTTTTTCAAGAAATACCCATTTACTGGGCCACTGAAAACTTATTTGCCTTCCAGATCCTGCAACCTGTAAGTGTTGTTTGGAAATACTTCTAGGATATTGAAAGGCCCAAACCAGAGGGCATCAAATTTACTGTGTTTTCCCCTTTCCTGCCTCGGTGCATCCCATTTGAACACCAGGTCACCCTGCTCAAATTCCTTCTTTTTGTTCTTCCTGTCAAAAGCCTACTTGATCTTCTGCTGATGATTGTAGGCTCTGTCCATGACCTGTTCTCTGATCTGCTGCACTTCCACCATCTGATGAATCCTTCTGAGCACATGGTTAGGTTCTTCTTCAAGTTCCTAGAGGAATTTTGACACAGGTAAGGCGAGCTGAGTGGGGAAAATGGCCTCTATTCCATAAACCAGTTGGAAAGGTGAGATACCCAGGGATTTCTTAGTTGTTACTTGATCGGCCCAAAGAGCAAATTTGAGCTTTGAGTCCCAGGCCCTCTTATTGTCCTCCAGTAGCCTCTTGATAAGCTTGATTAGGATTTTATTGGAGGACTCTGCCAGTCCATTTCCTTGAGGATAGTATGGAGTAGAGTGAACCAGTGAAATCCCAAATTGTTCACAAAACTTGACCAGGGGCTCAGACCTGAAGGGGGTGGCATTGTCAGTGACAATTTTTCTTGGGCAACCAAATCTGGCTATGATGTCTTCCAAGAGGCTGATGATTACTTTGTGAGAAGTGCTCCTGGTGGGGATAGCCTCTATCCACTTGGTAAAATAATCGGTTGCAGTGAGGATACATCTGTGCTGGCCACTTGAGGGAGGATGAATCTCTCCAATGAAATCCAATCCCCACTGCTGAAAGGGTGTTGAAACTATTATAGGATTTAATGGAAAAGATTTGAGTTGCTGCTTACCTGAAAACTTATGGCATTTGATGCAAGCCCTGACTTCCCTGCCGACATCAGTAAACAAAGTAGGCCAGTAATACCCAGCCCGGAGGGTTTTGTGGGCTGTGGTCTTCCAAAAATGATGACCTCCACAAAGACTTCTATGGAAATCGAACATCACCTTCTGGGCTTGCAGCGGGTCCAGACATCTTAATAATACCCCTAGAGGGTCTTTCCAATACAAAGTCTGGTCAATGAGGCAATATCTTACCACTTTGAGATTTAAATCTCTTGCCTTGCCTTTTTCCATCCCATCAGGAGGCCTCAACTCTTGCAAGAAATACAAGATATCCTTGTACCAGGCGCATGCTGCTAGTGGTATGATGGTCTGAGAACTTCTGTCGGATGACTCAACTTGCTCGTTGATGAAATTGATTCCCAAGGCTCTGCAATTGGATTCAGCTAGCAATTTGGCTAAACCCTGCCCTTTTATCAGCTTGGTGGGCTTGATTTCCAGATCAAACTCTAGGATCTTGGCGATCCATTTACCTCTCCTCCCTTCTATGTTGGGCTGTATAAGAATGTCCTTCACAGAGGTTGAAGGGACATATGCAGTGATCTTTGAGTGCAAGACATAGACTCTGAAAGCTTTAAGAGCTTTCACCAATGCATAGGCATGCTTCTCCATGATCTCGTACCGGAGTTCAGCATCTCTCAATGCCTTGCTGTAGAAAGCAATAGGTTGTTCTCGCCCTTGATCATTTTTCTGCAACAAAACACTGCTACTGTATCACAGGAAGCAAAAGAAAATATCAGAAAATCTTTGGAATAATTGGGACTGATAAGCACAGGTGCCTCAGTCAACGCCTTCTTTATTTGGACAAAATATTCCCTGGGTTCAGAGGTCCATTTCACATCATTCCCCTTCCTGAGCATGGTTTTGATGTGTTTCACCAGCTCGACAAAGTTTGAGACGAATCTCCTTAGAAAGTTAACCTTCCCCAAAAATGCCTGAACTTCCTTCTTAGACCTGGGAAGTGACAGGGTCTGGAGTGCCTCTACCCTGCTAGGGTCAATCCTTACCCCCTCTGCTGACACTATATGACCTAACAACTTCCCCTCTTTCATAGCAAACAATGATTTCTTGGGGTTTAAAGATAGGTGATACCTCCGACACTTCAGGAAAACTCTCTTTAAGTGGCAGCAGTGTTCTTTATCATTCTTGGAGAAGACTGTGATGTCGTCTAGATATATCACCACAAACTGGTCCTTCTCCCCGATGAAGGCTATGTCCATGGCTCCCTGAAATGTTGCTCCCATGTTCATCAGCCCAAAAGGCATTTTGGCATACATGAATGTTCCCCAAGGAGTGGTGAAAGTTGTTTTTTCTCTGTCCTCAGGCATGACTGATATCTGATTGTAACTAGAGAAACCATCAATCATGGATATTCTAGATGCACCGGCTACCCTCTGCAGTATGTGTTCCATGTTGGGCAGGGGGTAATTGTCCTTCCTGGAGCTTCTATTCAGGTTCCTGAAAACAACGCAGAGTCTGATTTCCCCACTTTTCTTTCTCACCAGAACCAAATTGGCCACCCACTCAAAATATCTTAAGGGGACAATGATCTGGGCATCCAACAGCTTCTTTACCTCTTTCTCCATAACAGGTAGCAGCATGGGATTTATCTGTCTCAGCTTCTACTTGAATGGCCTAGCTTCCTCTTTCAGTGGGATCTTATGCTCAATGACTGATGTGTCATACGTCTTGAGGTCTTCATAGGTCCATGTGAACACATCAACAAACTCCTTCAGCAACTTAGTATATTCGGCCCTCTGCTCCTCAGTCAAACTCCTTGACAGCCTGAAAAACTTGGGCTCCTCCGGTGTGCCTATGTTGCACTCAGTTGTGTCATCATCATCACCCGAAACTTTACCCTTCACTGCCACATCATTTCCATCGAACATTCTTTCTAATGGGACAAGTCCCCTCGAAATGTAATTGCTCGGTAGTTGAATAATCTGGTGATCAACAATTCTATTTAAAAGCTCCCAAGGGTGATGGTCACCTTCCACGTCAGGATTCTCATCTATGTGCATCGCAGAAAAGTCATCAATGGACTGGAGAAACTTCTCGATATCTAAATCATCTTCAAATACCTTCCAATGCTTGACATTGTCCGGTACAGAGGGTCTATATTTTATCTCAACATCAGACCCGACAATGGGCAGCGCAGGAATTCAAGCATACTAGCTGTAAAAGCTAAGAAGTTGGCCGGGGCATTTTCTTCCCTCGGAATGTAGGAAATGTTAAAAGCCAAGAAAAAATTATTAACAAGGTCCCATACCTCATTCCTGTAATTCTTGAGATGAGGATGCTTGGCTTGATAAACATTTTTGACCTGCTGGACAATCAGTTCCGCGTCTCCAAACACAGCCATCTCCTTAATTTCCATTTCCTTTGCAGCTCTTAATCCCAGAATCAGAGCTTCATATTCTGCCATATTGTTGGTGACTTTGAATTGCAGCTTGTATGACAGAGATATGGTCTCTTGAGAAGAAGATATGAATACCACTCTAGCACCTGCACCTATACTGGAAGAAGCTCCATCTGTAACGTGGCATATCTGAGATCCATCTGTAACGTCCCTCCAAGTCTCTTAATCCAAGACCTTGACAACAGCATGCTGAACTTGGGGGGAACATCAGCTACCACAATATCCATGACCATATTTTTCATGGGCAGCTGAAACAAAGAAACTGCTAGGTCTTTGATTACTCCCAAACATTGAACCCTCCTGGAGTCGAAAGAATAGAGGTCGTGATAGGCTCGGGTGACTTCTAGTCCTAACTCTTCCATGACAGTTTTGGGCATGAGGTTGTGGGAGGCCCCTGAATCCATAAGGCAATTATGCAACACTTTATCATGTATGTTCAGGGATGTGTAGAAGGGAGGGGATGAATCATCCCTATATTCTACCATGGGACCTAGGACAACTGCAGGAATTTCATCTTGAAGGTTGATGGAGTCTATGAGAGGGTATGAGGCTTCAGATTTCAGCAGCTCAGAGAAGCATTTTTTGAATTCCCCATGTTTAATTAACTCAGTGAGTGGCACAGGAATTCTGATCCTTTGGATCTCATGCTCGAAATTAAAAGGAGATGCAAGCTTTGGAATTTCTCTAATTTCAGGAACATGGTTTTGGACAATGGGAGAGAGGGGTTGAGCTTTCCTACCTCTATGACTGTCTGCCATTTCATTAACAGGTCTCTCTGTTCTAGTGGATGGCTCAGGAACATCAGGTGTTGCTGCCCTTTTGTCAGACCTCAGGTTGTACCTACCTCAACCATCGCTAGCTTTGTCTCCCTTGCTCAATTCATTCAGCTGACTATCCATGAGAGACTCTTCATATGCTGATTGGGTCAGATGAGGGAAAGGGGGAGTGACTTCTAAGCAGTGTATTTTAGGCTCCAGCTCGCCTGTTTCCCCTTCTTCTTCATCGGCCACAAAATTGTTCTGGAAGGGATCCTAAATTCTTTGGTCGTCTCTGTCTCTTTCCTTCTCTCTATGCATAGTTGGAGGAGCGAAATTATTTGGCCTTCTGAAACCTGCCATGTTCTCAGTGCTCTGAGGGCCCTTGTTCATTTGTTTCCTTTCCACTTTCAATCTCTCCATCTCTTCTTTCAGAAAGTTCATCACCTATGTCAGCTCATTTACTTGAGGGTGGGGCAGTGATGGGACAGAAGTTGAGGCTTTAGATATTCCCTTTCTTCTGTCCGCGTCTACTTTGTTCCTCAGTCTGTCAGCTGCCAATATGTTGGATTACACTTCTACGGCAGCGTCTTGCATTTGAGCTAGGGAGGTAGCTCTTCTTTCTCTCAATGGCAGGCAAAAATCAGGATCAAATGCACCAGCATATGAAATTTGAGCAGAGGCTTCAGAGGAATTTACCTCTGCAGGAATCTTGTTATACATCTTATTGAATCTTTTGGAGAAGTCAGAGACAGAATCTCCTTCCATTTTCCTTAGAGACCCAAACTCTATCATGTAATACATGAAATCTTTTCTGTCTCCCCACTGCCTCAGGAAAACGTTATCCAAGGCTTCAATGCTAGCAATAGATCCAGGGGCTAATCCTCGGAACCATTTCCTCACCTCTCCATCGAGGCTCTGGACAAAGACTCTCATCCAAACATATTCACTCTCGATATTCAAGTTATCTGCGTAACTATAAAAAGCAGCTAGGTGCTCTTCAGCAGTTATGTCTCCCTCCCCACTGAACTTGGGCATGTACTTCAAATAGTCTCCAGTAGGGAGGGGATTCAGAGGATGGGGTAGAATCAAAGGAGCATATCTGGCAGCAACTATGGCATCCATTCCGTTCAGAGGGGGATTAGCACCAGCCATAGGGATATTAGGTAGAGGAGAACTCGGAGGAGAAGGAGTATGGACGGGAGATGTTGGAAAAGAGGTTCTTGGAGGAGACAACGGAGAAAACAGAGAGAGAGCCAAGGGACCTGAGTGTACAGATGCTTCTCTCTGTGCAGTAGTAGAAAATAAAAGAGGGGTGGTGAAACCTTCAGAAGCTTGAGGTCTGTGATGAGGCACGACCTCTAGGGAGGGGGGAGTGACAAGGATCTCTCTTTCTGATACCAGACCAGGAGGAGAAAACTCAGCAGGAACACTCCCGAAATTCTGAAAATGGAAAACTTCGGAGGAAGGACGACTAGGAAGCTGCGAATAAGAAAATGGAGTTCTCACAGAAGGGGAGGGCGTATTACCTATTTCGGAGATGGAAACTTCTCTCGTAGAGATTTTTCCCTTTCTGCGCACCGCTTCCACGTCAGCTTCTGGTGTAGCTAAAGGCAAGTGTGGATTAGACCTCATATGTCTGCCTCTCGAAGCCATAGTTGATAGAGCAGGTTCTCCTCAGTGGAGTCGTCACAATGGAGTCGCCAGGTGCACAGTAGCAATCTTCAAGTTTTGATATCTGATGCACCTTCAGAATCAGTTGATCTTTGTCATTCAAATCCGGGGAAAATATTAAACTTCGTCCCCGGCAACGACGCCAGAAATGTTAGCGTCAAAAGTCACTCCTGGATTGCTTGCAGGAGCAGAGCCTCACACCCATCAATTTAATGTCACGATTTGTTTTAAAGAGGTGATCAAATGGAGGAAAACTCAGAACAGTCGTCTCAACTCAGAAACTAGGTTAGGCATGCATGGACGAGTGAGGTCTTGATAGACTTCAAACAGTAAGTTGCAATAAAGGGTGAGTGGGGGGGGAAGACTTGCATGAGAAGAGTGTTAAGGTCTATCATAAACATCAAGTTCGTAACTGACTGGAGAAGAAATAATCCGAATGTAAGATCCTCTCACATTCAAACACAAAAAACCAGAGAATACAATAATGTCACAACAAATCCTTTATCGTAACAAATTGCAATAATCCATGCGAATCCTTCGACTGTGAACTCACTGGCATGAGATGAAACATAGATGAAAAAGGAGAACTGTTTGTCATAAACCAAGAAGTCTCAAACATAAATACATGACCAGGAAACCAGAATGGTCGTTAAAACTTTACAGTCGGGAGCTTAGCTCTGCCATCGATAGATAGAAAAATGGCGAAAACGCCTTCATATACTCAAAACAACAATAGCAGCGGAACCGAGACATCACATTGAAATCTTTACGTCTGCATGGCTTCTGACAGTCAACATCTGAAAGATCGTGCAACTTATTTTAGACGCAATCCAACTTTTGACAGTTCCAACGGTGAATCGACGTGCCTTTAATTCATGGTCATGCTTTCCCATTATGGCGGAGACGATGTCTAACCACCACCAACCGCTTCAATAACTGCTTCATCGGGATTGGGGATGGCCCGGCCAACTTGGCACCTTCAGGACGTGGAGGGCCTCCTGCGCTACCACTTGGAACAACTGACTGGCCTAAAGAATAGGCATGAGGGCCAGTGCGAAAGATGGGGCACAGAAATGGAGTGACGGGGCCAGAACTGTGAGGAAAAGGAAAGAAGAGATGAGGTTGAAGAGAGGTGGCGGGGGAGACATGTGGCGGAAACGATAAGTGGAAGGAGAAGGACAAGGTATAATGGGTGCACTTGTGGTAGGAGGTTGTCGTGGAAAGAGGTGGGACACATGGCAGGCGATGGATGGAGGGCGAGTTGGGAAAGGGACCATGTGGACCAAGAAAGGGGGAAGCGACAGATGTCGAAAGATGAGGTGAGGGCAGAAGGGCGCGAGCCTCATTGCAAGGCCAGGAGGAGGACAGGTGGCCAGCTAACATGATGGGAAGGAGGCCCACCTGGATAAACATAGAGCCACTACGAAGGATGAGATTGTCCAAGCGCCGTTGATCTGGGCACGCTGATCTTGGCCTTCGGAAAGCTGCGCGCCCAATTCCAGACCCCCCCCTCCGCTTAAAGGTAGAAAGGCAGGGGGGTTCTGGAATTGCCTTTATCGCCATTGATCCGGGTGCTACGATCTTGGCCATTGAAGAGGTGCACCTTGGATTCCGGAACCCCCCCCTTCCCCTCGCTTAAAGGTAGAAAGGTGGGGGGGTCCGGAATCACACCTGCGTCGTTGATCCAGGCGCCACGATCCTTGTCGTCCAGACTTGATTTTCATTTAATCATGGGCAAATTAGCACCCTGAACTTAGGACAAGTGGGTTTTTAACCCATTCCTTTTCATTCTACCCCCCCTTACAATAAATATCGTTAACAGTTAGGCTCTGCTCCTGCAAGCAATCTAGGAGTGACTTCTGACGCTAACATATCTGGCGTTGTTGTTGGGGACGAAGCTGAAAATTTTCCCCGGGATTGAATGACATTGAGCCTCTGATTCTGAAGGTGCATCGGGTATCAGAGCCTTTGAATATTGTTACTGTGCACCTGGCAAATCCATTGTGATGACTCTGTTGGGGATAACCTGCTTTGTTAATTGTGGCTTTCAGAGGTAGACACACGCGGTCTCATCCACAACTGCCTCTAGCTACACCTGAAACTGATCCGGAGGTGGTTCTCATAAAAGGAAAGAGCTCTGAAGAAGAATCTTCCATCGCCGAACCAGGTAATCCACCATATCCTTTTGTAGGAACTCCATTTTCTCCGCCTCGGTTTCTTAATAGACCTCCTTCAGAGGTTTCCCATTTCCTGAATTTTGGGAGTGTTCCTGCTGAGTTTTCCCCTCCTGGTCTGGGATTGGAGGGAGAAATCCTTGTCACTCCCCTCTCCTCTGAAGCTGTACCTTGGCATAGACCTAGGACTATAGAAGATTTCCCCACTCCTGCACAAAGAAAAACACCTGCTGACTTGAGCTCGTTAGCTTTCTCCTTAAATCCTCTCTTGTTTCCCACTCCACTTCGAGACTCATCCCTAATAGCCCCTTTGCGAGCTCCTTCTCCTCCAAGCTCTCCTTTACCTAATATTCCTATGGCTGGTGCTAATCTCCCTCTGAATAGAATGGATGCCATAGTTGCTTCCATATATGATCCCTTAATCCTACCCCATCCTATGAATCCTCTCCCTGTTGGAGACTACTTGAAGTACATGCCCAAGTTTACTGGGGAAGGAGACATAACTGCGGAAGAGAATTTGGCTTCTTTCTACAGTTGTGCAGACAACCTGAATATTGAAAATGAAGATGTCTGGATGAGAGTCTTTGTCCAGAGCCTGGATGGCGAGGTGAGGAAATGGTTTAGAGGATTGGCCCCCAGATCTATTGTTGGGATCGAAGCCCTGGATAATGCTTTCCTGCGGCAGTGGGCTGATAGGAAAGATTTCATGTATTACATGACAGAGTTCAGATCTTTGAAGAATATGGATGGGGAGTCTGTCTTCGAATTCTCCAAAAGATTTAATAAGATGTATAATAAAATTCCCGCCGAAATAAAACCCTCAGAAGCCTCGGCCAAAATTTCTTATGCTAGTGCGTTTGGCCCCGATTTCTGTCTTTTGTTGAGAGAAAGAAGAGCCACCTCCTTAGCTCAAATGCAAGATGCGGCCATAGAGGTGGAATCCAATGTATTAGCAGCTGACAGACTGAGGAGCAAGGCCGACGCAGATAGAAGAAAGGGAAGGTCAGAAGCCTCAACTTCTGGCCCATCGGTCCCCCACCCTCAAGTGGATGAACTGACCAGGATGGTGAAGTCTCTGTCTACAGAGATGGAGAGAATGAAAGTGGAAGGGAGGAAAGCATACAAGGGCCCCAAAAACGCCAAAAAGGGAGGAGGTTTTAGGAGGCCAAACAATATTAATTCCCTGACTGTGCAAAGGGAGAAAGGAAGAGACAAAGAAGACCAGAAGATTCAGGCCCCTTTTCAAAATAATTTTGTGACCGAGGGGGAAGAAGGGGAAACAAATGAGCTTGATCTTGAAATCCATTGCTTCGGAGACACTCCTCCTTTTCCTCATCTCACTCAATCATAATATGAGGAGTCTCTCATGGACAGTCAGCTAAATGAACTGAGCAAAGGAGACAAGGCTATTCGCGGCCAAGGCATGTATGATCTGTGTTCCAAGAAAAGGACAATAGCGCCTGATGTTCCTAAGCGGTCCACTAGAACAGAGAAGCCTACTTATGAAGCAACAGACAGTCACATAGGTAAGAAGACCCAACCCCTCTCTCCCATTATCCAGATTCATGCACCCAAAATAAGAGAAATCCCAAAGCTCTCATCTTCTTTTAATTTCGAGCATGAAATTCAAAAAATCAGAATCCCTGTGCCCCTAATAGAATTGATTAAACATGGAGGGTTCAAGAAACGCTTCTCTGAGATTTTACAGTCTGAGGTCTCATGCCTTCCCACAGACTCCATCAATTTACAATATGAAAAGCCTGTAGTTATTCTATGTCCTATGGTAGAAGATAGGAATGACTCATCCCCTCCCTTCTACACTTCCTTGAACATACATGACAAGGTATTGCACAATTGCTTGATGGATTTGAGGGCTTCTCACAACCTTATGCCCAAAAATTTCATGGAAGAGTTAGGACTAGAAGTCACCTGAGCTTATCATGACCTCTATTCTTTTGACTCCAGGAAAGTTCAATGTCTCGGGGTGATCAAAGACCTGGTCGTGACCTTGTTCCAGTTGCCCATGAAAAGTGTGGTCATGGATATTGTAGTAGCTGACGTCCCCCCCAAGTTCGGTATGTTGTTATCAAGATCTTGGATAAAATTACTGGGGGGGAATTTGTAGATGGACCTCACATATGCTACTATCCCAATGTTTGGAGGAGAGCATAGAAGGCTATACAGAGAAGCCCAACTGGCCTATATAATCAGCGATGAAGCCAACCCTACCAATCATCCCATCTTTGCCTTGGACACTGATTTAGGCTCCATTTTACTACAACTCACCCATGCCCCCAAGCCTCCTCTCAAACTCAGAAAGCAGTCTACCATTTCCCCTAAAATTCCTCCCTCCATCACCCCCATCTGGAAAATGTTCTTTGATGGAGCCTCTTCCAAGGAAGGTGCGGGTGCTGGGGTGTTTTTTGTGTCACCTGCTCAGGAAACCATATCTCTATCGTACAAACTAGAATTTGAAGCTACCAACAATGTGGCCGAGTATGAGGCTCTTGTTCTAGGATTAAGAGCTGCGAGGGAAATGGGAATTCAAGAGGTAGCGGTGTTTGGTGATGCAGAGTTGGTAGTTCAACATATCAGAAACACTTATCAGGCTAAGCATCCTCGACTCAGAAGCTACAGAAATGAGGTATGGGACCTTGTTGACAGTTTCTTCTTAGCATTTAACATTTCTTTCATCCCAAGAGAGGAGATTATGATGGTAGACTCCTTGGCTACATCAGCAAGTAATTTCAAAGTACCCTTGCCGCATAAATTCATATATGATGTGGAAGTGAAATACAGGCCCTCCATACCTGACAACGTCAAACATTGGAAGGTATTTGAGGATGATCTCGAGATCAAGAAGTTCTTGGAGACTGTCAAAGAATTTTTCAGAGATGCACATCGACCAAGACTCTGTCTCTGAAGAAAATCTTGGTGTTGGTAATTTTCTGAATAAGATTGCAGAGCGTAACATTGTGCAGCTTCCCAACAATCATATTCCAAGAGGACTGGTTCCTTTGGAAAGGCTTTTTGATAGAAATGATGTGGCAATAAAAGGGGATATCCCAGCAGATGATGCTGATACTATTCATTGCAACATTGGGACCAAGAGTGAGCCCAAGTTTGTCAAATTGTCAAGAATTCTGATAAAGGAGCAGAGGTCTGAATACATTGGACTTTTGAGGGAATTTGCTGATGTGTTTTCTTGGACCTACGGAGACCTCAAAACATATGACATTTCTGTCATCAAGCATAAAATCCCATTGAAAGAGGAGGCGAATCCATTTAGGCAGAAGCTGAGACAGATCAATCCTATACTGTTTCCTATCATGGAGAGGGAAGTGAAGAAGTTTCTTCAAGCTCAGATCATTGTACCGCTGAGATACTCAGAATGGGTGGCCAACCTGGTGCGAGTAAGGAAAAAGAATGGAGAGATCTGACTCTGTGTAGACTTCAAGAACCTGAATAGGAGCTCACGGAAGGATAACTACCCCTTACCAAAGATGGAGCACATACTGCAAAGGGTAACAGGAGTTTCCAGGATGTCCATGATTGATAGTTTATCTGGCTATAATCAAGTCTCGGTTCTACCTGAAGACAGGGAAAAAACAACATTCACCACTCCATGGGGGACATTCATGTATGCCAAGATGTCATTTGGATTAATGAATGTAGGGGCCACATTTCAGCGTGCCATGGACATAGATTTCTTCGGCGAAAAGGATAGATTTATGGTCGTTTATCTGGATGACATCAAAGTTTTTTCAAAGTCGGATAAAGAACATTGTTGTCATCTCAGGAAGGTTTTCCTGAAATGCAGGAGTTTTGGCATTTCATTAAACCCCAAGAAATCTATGTTCGCCATGTAGGAGGGGAGGTTACTAGGCCACATAGTATTAGTGGAAGGAGTCAGGATTGACCCTAGCAGAGTTGAAGAAATACAAGCCTTACCAATCCCGAGGTCCAAGAAAGAGGTTCAATCCTTCCTTGGTAAGATCAATTTTCTGAGGAGGTTTGTGCCTAACTTTGCTGAGGAAGTAAAACTTATAACAACCATGCTAAGGAAAGGAAATGAAGTGAGGTGGACTTCTGAATCACGACATTCCTTTGAGCAAATAAAGAAGGCCCTGAATGAAGACCCCGTGCTTATTAGTCCCAACTACTCAAAGGATTTCCTTATTTTTTCCTTTGCTTCACCTGACACAGTGGTTGTTGTTCTATTATAGACAAACGACATTGGGCTAGAGCAGCCTATTGCTTATTTCAGCCGAGCATTGAGGGATGCCGAAATCAGGTATGACGCTATGGAGAAGCAGGCCTATGCCATGGTAAAGGCTCTCAAGGCATTCAGAATTTATGTCCTGCATTCAAAGGTCATCTCTTATGTCCCCTCAGCCGCTATTAAAGATATTCTAATTCAGTCTGATATAGACGGGAGGAGGAGTAAGTGGATCGCCAAAATTTTGGAATTTGACCTGGAAATAAATCCTACCAAATTAATCAAAGGTCAAGGTTTAGCCAAGTTGTTGGCTGAAGCCAATTGCCAAGCTTTGGGGATAAATTTCATCAACGAATGCTTAGGTATTCAGCAGGATCGGTTGTCTGAGATAGACCCCCAAAGGGAGCCCCCATTGGCTCGATGTCCTTGGTATAAGGATGCCATATATTTTCTGCAAGATTTGTGGCCCCCAGATGGCCTACAAAGGAACAAAGCAAGAGCTCTGAAGCTCAAGGCAGTCGGATACTGCCTGATCGATCAAATGTTATATTGGAAAGACCCCCTAGGGGTGCTTTTAAAATGCATGAGTCCACAAGAGGCCGAAATGATCGTGGCTGAATTTCATAGTGGCCTGTGCGGAGGGCACCATTTCTGGAAAGCCACAGCCCACAAAATCCTCAAGGCTGGATACTACTGGACTATCGTGTTCACTTACGTCGGCAAAAAGGTCATAGCCTGCATCAAATGTCAAAAATTTGTAGGAAAGAAACAACTCAAGTCTCTGCCATTAAATCCGGTGGTGGTTTGAGGACCTTTCCAGCAGTGGGGCATGGATTTCATTGGAGAAATTCACCCTGCTTCCAGTGGGAAGCACAGGTGGATCCTAACTGCTATAGATTTCTTTACCAAGTGGATTGAAGCTAGCCCCACCAGGAGTGCTTCCCACAAGGTAATCATTGGATTCTTGGAGGACCTCATCACAAGGTTTGGCTGCCCAAATAAGATTGTCACTGATAATGCAGTCGCTTTCGGGTCTGATCCATTAGCCAAGTTCTGTAAACAGTTCGGGATCAAACTAATTCACTCCACCCCATATTATCCACAGGGAAACGGTTTATTAGAATCCTCCAACAAAATCCTGATAAGGATCATCAAAAGGCTTTTGGAAGACAACAAGAAGGCCTGGCATTCCAGATTAAAATTTTCTCTATGGGCCGATCGAGTGACCACAAAGAGATCTATCGACGTCTCTCCTTTCCAATTAGTCTATGGAGTGGAGGTTGTTTTCCCTTCTCATTTAGCCATTCCTGTAGCAAAATTTTTCTAGGACCGTCAGGAGGAGCCTGATGACATGATCAGAAGGGTTAATCAGCTAGTGGAGGTCCAACAGGCTAGGGAGTAGACAGTGGACAAAATTCAGGACCATCAGCAAAAGATCAAGCAGGTTTTCGATAAGAAGGCCAAGAAGGAGCGGTTCCAGATAGGAGACCTAGTGCTGAAATGGGATGATCCTAAGCAAGATAAGGGAAAACACAACAAATTTGAAGCCCTGTGGATCGATCCTTTCAAAATATCTGAGACTTTCTCAAATAACACGTAGGGGTTGCGAGGTTTGCAAGATGAATTAATTTTCAGCAGCCCAGTGTATGGGAATTTTCTGAAGAAATGTTTTGTTTGAGTCTCAGATGGCTCCTTTGTTTGTAAATATTGTCCTTTTTGTTTCTTTGTTCGTTTTCGTTTTTATTTTTCGGCTTAATAATGACTCCATAGCCCAACAACAAGGCACTAGAACTGCAAAATGAGTCCTTAGAGCATCGCGGGGATGACTCTATCCCCCATGGAGCCTAATGTTAGCAACAATTTTGGTATCGGGGCACAAAGGTACACAAGTCTGTAGGATTGCCTGGGAAGCGCCCAAGTGCAGCACGGAGGAACCCCTTTTTAGTTACAATTCGAGCGAATGGGTGAAGTTTTGTTGAAGGCCACCGAGATCCACCTATAAAGATGATCAACGGTCGTCGGGATTTCGGGGCTACCAAGTTGCCTCGGGGTTAATGCAAGAAATAGCCCCAATAATTCAAGACAAATCTGGGTCGTCTGATCCAATTGGGACAGGTGGCTTCCAGTCGGTGTATCGGGAATCAGAGTTTTAGGAAACAAGGAGCCTCCCATTCGTTGCAGTTGAGATCACCGATCGGCGAAATGTCGAAAGCGCCTAAGGAGCCGAGCCCATGGTCCTAGAAATAAGTCACTTCAAGCGAGCCTGCAAATGAGGGAGGCTCCCTTTTAAATATTGAATGCCCCCTCATCCATTCATCCTAAGGATGTGTGGCGCAAGATCTGGCCGCGTCGGTTTTTGGCAATCGCAAGTTTGAAGGGTAAAAGTTTCGTATCACTTTGTATCGCGAAACCCCGAGCCCCGAAGCGTCGAAAGCGCCCAGGGTCGGGCCCACAGTATCAAGGGGTAGTCTCAGCCGTCCATTTGAAGCAGACACCTAGCGTGCGATTGAGCTCCTTGCAGATTCTCCCATCGTGAGTTCAAGGAACAAAGTGCGGCATCATCGTATCCCTGATGCGTGAAGTAGCGAGAGCATCCAAGACCTGGGGCCCATAGCAGCGTTGGGTGAGCTGAGGACCGTCAGATTTCAAGAACGCGTGGCGCCCTATTGAGTCGTTTCGGCGTTTCGCCCATCGCGACTATGATAAGAAAGGATCAGCTCCTTCCTATTCACGAACATCGAAAGCGCTTATGGGAATAATAGCACAGGGTCACAGCCCGTGGTCACCAAGAAAGAAAGGAGCTGTGCGAAAAGGGGCCAAAGGTGTCAAGTCCAGTTGCCGAAGGGATTATCGTGATTTACAGGTGCCATCGAATACAATTCCACTCCTAGTTTCTGCTTGGAGTAAATGAAGGCAGGAATAGGTGGATGAAACCTCCTTTCATTCCTTAAGTAAGGGGATTTAGGGTCTGGCCAGTCGTCTGCCCGAAGAGTTCCTGTGTATCAATTTTCTCAAAGAAACTATGCCAAAGTCCTCGACTCAACAGAGAAGTCTGTGCACGCTAGCCCAACACTTAATGGCTTAGCTACCCTCCTCATAGGAGCCATGCGTATTTAAGGTGGCGCTTAAAGAAAGATGTCAGTATGAGTTTGACTGAAGGGACACCAAGCTTTGGGTGACTGGACACGCCTCTATGAGGGGAATTTTCCTAAGTATATAGACTCAGTCTTTGTATTTTTGTATGGGATCGATGGTTGAGCAAAGCTCCTGATTGTAAGGTTTTTATGAGGCACTGGTTGCTCTGGTTAATGTATAAGGAATTTGAGATTTCTTACTTTATGGATGTCAGCTTCCCTTCCATCTCCTGGTTTACTGTGTTAGAACAACTCAGAATTGGAGGATCCAGTCGAGTTGTGATTGTTATAGGATGATGTAGGTTGGATCATGGTAATAGTCACATTGTTTCTATTCAGTTCTTGTGATGTTCTCAGCGCTGAAACGACTTGGAATTGAAGGATTCAGTCGAGTCACCCCTCATCTCCTTGAAGCTCTGGACCAAGAGGATCTTGGCTTCTAAGTTTTTCATCATCAAGCTTCCGAAGGCCTGTTGCCTGAGGCAGTCTTGCTCGCCCTCCTCACAAGTCTTCCTTCTACCACCCTTTAATCATTCACTGACAAAAGTTGGATCAAGACCTCCCTTGATTTCTACATACCAGGCCCAGTTTCCTGAGTTAAAGCTATATTTTCTTGAGTTTTTACCCATCTGATCACCCCATTAAATAAATTGTGACATAAAACTGATGGGCGTTGGGCTCTTCTCCTGCAAGCAACCCAGGAGTGACTTCTGATGCTAACACCATTCACCCATCCTGACCACAGCATACCATCCAATTGCGCAAGTTTGACTGCTCCAGAAGGTCGGGTCTCCACGAGTATAAATGTTCGCAACCAATGCATGCACAACTTGCCTGGATACTTTTGGTACTGATTGTCATAGAGTAGGTCCTTTTTTGCTTGTGAAAATACTTTAGTATTAATGTGTCTTTCATGCCAAGATTTTTTCCTTTCTTTCTCAACCGACTGATAGAAGTCTACTAAAAACATGGTCTCTTCACGTTCTTGTAACCCCATGAGTCTGCACAACTGATTCTTCCTCGGACATGTGTGTGATCTATGAAATGTACAATCTTGGAGTAATAAATTCTACAGGAACCACAACCTCTTTCCCATAAACTAGCTGAAATGGAGTGTTCTTTTGGAGTTTCCTTTTGGTTGTTCTGTAATCCCATAGTAATTATGGAGCTTTGTCATCCCAATATTCTCTGTTTGAACAATAAACCTTTGTTAACCCTCTCTCCATAATTTTGTTAAATGCCTCTATTTTTCCGTTGGCTTGTGGGTGGTAGGGGATACTTTTATGATGTTGGATCAAGAACTATGATGTAATATTTTCTATGGTACTACTAATAAAATGAGCTCCATGATCACTGGTCAGACTCCTAGGACATCCAAATTGAGTGATAATATTTTCAAAAATAAACCTAGCAGCAGTATTGGTTGAATAATCCTGAAATTTTTTTGCCTCATCCCAACGTGTAAGGTAGTCAGTTGCAGTAATAATCTACCTAGATTTTGAATTCTTAGTTGTGGAGTTGATCGGCTCGATGAATTCAACTACCCACTTCTCAAATGCTTGTAAAGATCGAACTAGTTGAAGTGGCAATTCATCTTGTCATGATGTCTTACCCACTCTTTGAAAAACATCGCATGATATATTGTATGCCTTTGCCTCCTTGAAGAGCGTAACCCACCATAGTCTAGCTTGTAATACTTTTTGCACAGTGGCCTTTCCTCCCACATGACCTCCCGCAACTCTACTGTGGAACTCCCATAGTATATCATGTCTTCCATGATCTAAGACACATCTCTTAAGGATACTATCTAGTCCCAATTTATACAATTGGCCTACAATCAATTGATAGTCTGTTTCTCTAACCACCATGTGGCGTTTCTGGGTTGCGGAGTATTTTTCTGGGTAGGCCCTTGTACTTAAGAAGACTTATATGTCTTTCAGGTATTATGTTATGGCCTAAACCCAGAAGAGGTCTGCATCTGGGAGTTGATCATCGACTACTCTACCACTTTCCCCTGACTCTAATCTAGACATGTGATCAGGTCCTACATTACATCTTCCAGGTTTAATGATCACTTCAAAAGAAAATTCTTGAAGCAGTAGAAACCATCTACAAACTCTCCCTTCCAACACAGGTTTGTTAACTAGCTATTTTAATGCAGAATGATCAGTAAAGAACCTAAAATGAGAACCTAAAAAATAATGTCTAAACTTTTGCAAAGCATAAATCATAGCTAAACCCTCCCTTTCTATCATTGTATAGTTGCACTCAGCTTGCAATAACTTCCTTCTTGCAAAATAGATAGGATGATCCATGGCTCCATCTCTTGGTTGTGCTAAGATACCTCCCAAGGAAATACGTGAAGCATCTACGTGAACGTGAAATTCCTTTTCCCAATTTGGAAATATCAAAATAGGTGTTGCATTGAGCTTCTCCTTTAGGGTATTGAATGCTTTATAACATTCTGGTGTCCATCAAAACACTTCGACCTTCTTTATTAAATTTTCTAGCAGTGCAGTGATATCTGCATATCTTCTGATAAAACTATGGTAGTAACCTGTGTGCCCCAGGGTGGAGCGCAACTGCTTATCACTTGTAGGTGGAGGCATGTTCACAATAAATGAAAATTTGGATGTGTCTACCAATACTCCCTCTTAGCATACTATGTTTCCCAACACATTTCCATGTGACACACATATGATACACTTTATGAGGTTCAACGATATATGCAATTCTCTACATCTGTCAAACATAAGACATACTAGCTCTACATGTTTCTTGAGTAGACAGTATATCGTCCAATCATCCATATAAAATTCTATAAAATTGTGAATAAATTATCAGAAAGTTGCTATTACAATCCTAGAGAAAACTGCAGGGGTGTTCTTTAGGCCGAATTGCATCACATTGTATGCAAATGACCCCCATTTTTTTATGAATGTGGTGTTCTTTTTGTCCTCTTCAACAATCCTTACTTGGTGATACCTAAAAATCCCATCTTTAAATGAGTAAGATTCTTTCCTCGCAACCTGTTCTATCACCTCATTAGTAAAAGGTGTTGGAAAAGGGTCATGCACACAGGTAGATTTAAGGCTTCTATAGTTTACATAGACCTTAATATCCTTTGTACCTTTCTTTCTCTCGATGACTATTGGGTTGACCCATTCTTCTTCTTCTACTACAAAAATAAGTCCAGCTTCCAGTATTTTATCTATTTCCCTCTTAACCTTCTCTTTAACTCTGGGGTTAAGGCAGTATGGTCTATTCCTCACAGGTTTTTATCTTGGTTTTAATTCAATTTCCATCTCTCCCATAACTCCTTTAATCCCTTTTAACTATGAAAATATATTTGGAAACAAATAGTCATATTCCCACAACAAACTCTCTATTTTTTGACTCGTTTTCTCATCCCAGTAATCTCCCACCTGTAACATACCCCGCCAACCATAGGCCAGGGGTATGCTACCTTCAATCCCACCCTTGGAATTCTTTCTCTTATCGAGATCTTTTTAAATTAATAAATATGCATAAAAGAAAAGATCTAATGAAATGTACAACAATAACCAACAATCATGCATATTCTAAAGATTTAATTAAACGATAAAAAAATACACAACATAATACATTCATATACAAGTAAATAATACCAAATCAGAAATAACTTATCTCTATAAAATAAGACACCAACTGGATGTAGACCAAGGAAGTTCCACCCAACAGTAGACACTATTGTTCCCAATCTCAACATCAGTGTCACCCTCGAGCCAGGGCTATGAATCCACAAGGACGGTTCCAGAGTGTTACTTGGCTTCCCAAACCAGTCAACAATCAATCTCTCACAGGGTTTCCTAGCACTCACAGATATCCAAGTACCCAAATATCTTCTACCCATCTTTCACCACCCAAGAGAATGGACCCCCACCCTTCTCTGCCACACAGTCCCTCAGAAAGTCCTTCTCCTTCCACATCTCCAGCGCAACTGGTCCAAAATCTCCATGCTGGAACTCTCAGGACTCACATCTGTGAAAACAGTTGGACACAGGACAAGGCATCTCATACATGAAAGACTTAATTCATGGTTGGATTACACCAACGACCTCTACAGCCAACACTGTCATGGCTTATCTTTAGCAGTTCGTTTTCCTTTCCCCAATCCAATACATTAATGAGGAAAGATGAGTGGGTGACAAAAATGAATGGAGTGATATCTCTACACAAGGTGTGAAACTATGAACAATCGACTGAATGAATGTGTGAGGGAAGAGTGAAGAAACCAACAACAAAAC
>ML776787.1:1546643-1571972 GCA_009831015.1 Picea engelmannii
CAAGAACCTCTTGTACTTTCCCCAAGGAGCTCACATAACATTTATTCCCCATTAAGAAAAATGGAGAATAAAATATAACATAAAATTCTTAGCCCCTCAAGCCCCCTCTCTTGTGGAATCATATCCCCCTATAACTCTAGTTCTTGTCCATCTAGGAGCCAACGATGTAATTATTATTAATAATGATGAAAACATTACATTTCTTGGGTACATTGGCCTTTTAATAATTGTTTGGGCCCTCTAGCCTCTCAGCAGTGTAACAATACATTATTTAATATGTGGGCTCAAAACTCGGCATGTTACATCCCCTCCCCTTTATTTTGGCACTGTACTCAATGCATATACAAAATAGAGATCAAAATCTCAAAATTTATTCAAAATGCTATGGGTACTCTTCCCGCATGGCATATTCATGCTCCTTGGTACAATCTTCAGGACTGTAGGAGGTCCATTGAACTTTTACCATCTCTATAACTTGACTCCAGAGAATTTTGACTTTTCTTTCCAATAGCCGCACTGGCTAGACCTGAAAGTCTCCCTCTGTCTCTACCTAAATCAGATGCCAATCAATAACATGGTTAGGATCATGCACATATTTCTTTAGCAAAGAGACATGAAATACATTATGCACGTTCATGGAAGCAGGCAATGCAAGCATGTATGCATTTGTCCCTATTCTGTCCAATATTTCAATTGGACCATAGAATATGGTTTCCATCTTTGTACAACTGCCCAATTTCAAGGAGATTTTATTGGGATTCACTTTCAGAAGTACATGCTCCCCTAATTTAAATTTTGTAGCTGTCTTGTTCTTATCTGCATAAAATTTCTATCTATCCTAAGCTACCTTTAAATTATGCCTTATCTTAACCATCTGGTCTTTCATATCCTTGAGCAACTCTGACCCAAGTACCACTCTATCTGTTGGGTTGTCCAAGCTCACTGGAGTATTGCATTTCCTACCATACAAGGCTTCAAATGGGCTCATTCTCAATGAATCTTGATACCCATTATTATATGCAAACTCAACCAAGTGCAAGTAATATTCCCACTTATATGGCTTATCCATCACATACATTCTCAACATATCTTCAATTACTCGGTTGACCCTCTTTGTTTTCCCATCTGACTGTGGATGGTATGATGTGATAGAGTTTATATTTGTACCAAATACTTTAAACAATCCCCTCCAGAAATTGGAAGTAAAATTTGTATCATTGTATGAGAAAATTTTCCTAGGCATCCCATGTAGCCTAGCAATCTCCCTCATGTAAATTTCTGCAATATTAATCGTTGTATGTGTTTTTTTTACAGGAAAAAAATGAATGACATTTCTTAATTTTTCAACCACTACCATTATTCAATCATGTTTCCTTGTTATCCCGAGTAATTTAGTAATGAAATCAATGGTTATCACTTCCCATTTCTTCTCTGGGAATGGTAATGGTTGCAGCAAACCCGTTGGGTGCCTATGCTCATCATTCACCTTCTAACATTACAAACATCGAGCGATGTAATCAACAACATCCTTTTTCATTCTCGGCCAAAAGAATTGGATTCTTAATGTTGTAATCATTTTCTGGTAACTGGGATGTCCGACATAAAGAACATCATTCATTTCCTTCAATACCAAATTCCTTAGTTCTCTAGAACTAGGAACATAGATTCTATTCTTATGCATAAGTAATGCATCTTCCTTTATCTCATACTCCTTTATTTTTTGTTGTACATATCCTTGTTGTAATATTTCCTTTACCTGTAGGTAATGCTGATCTGTAACAAGATCATCTAAAATTCTGCTCTTCAAGTCTGACTGATGCATACATACAGTAGTAGCATGCATGAGATGCACTCTTCTACTAATTGCATCAACAAATTTATTCTCTTTTACTTTGATATGTTTGATATAGAGGTCATATTCACTTAAAAATTCCAACCATATTTCTTTCCTGGCATTCAAGGTTGGTTGTTCAAAAGGATACTTTAGGATAATGTGTTCTGGCCTTAATTCAAATCTCTTCCCTGTGAGATAATGCCTCCACATATTCAAGGCATGGACAATGGAAGAAAGCTCCAAGTCGTGTGTGGCATAGTTCCTCTCATGTTACTTAAAATTTTCGGACTCATAACCAATGACATGTCCATTTTGCGTGAGGAATCCCCAAGTCCTTCCTTACATGCATCTGTACTTACCACAAAACTTTCATTTGGGTCATAAATATTTAACACAGGTGCACTAGTAAGTAATTCCTTTAATAGATTAAAATTCTCTTCACACTTAGGTGTCCATTCTAATTTAGTTCCCTTCTTTTGCAATGAATTGATGGAATGAGTAATCTTAGAGAACCCTACTATGAACCTTCTATAGTAACCAACTAATCCCATAAAATATCTACTTCTGACACATTTATGGGTGTTGGCCATCTTGTAATGGCTTCAATCTTCTCTAGATATACTACGATGCCCTTCTCTGAAATAATGTGTCCCAAGTAATGGATTTTCTTTTGATAAAAATAATACTTACTCAGCTTGGCATATAACTGATGTTCTCCCAGCACTTGCAATACCAGTCTTAAGTGATGTTCATTCTCCTCTTCATACTTAGAATAGAAAAGTATGTAATCCAAGAATACTATGACAAACTTATCCAAATAATTTTTCAATATGTCATTCATTAAGCACATAAAGACAACTAGTGCATTGGTCAGTCCAAATGGAACCACTACAAATTCATAATGCCCATACCTGGTTCTAAATTTTGTCTTATGAATGTCTTCTTCCTTGATTCTTACCTAATGGTATCCTGACCTCAGATCAATCTTTGAAAATAACTTTTCTCCTCTTAGATGATCAAAGAGGTCATCAATTATGGGTAGAGGATACTTGTTATTTACAGTATACTTATTCAGTTGTCAAAAGTAAATACACAGCATCAAGGTTCCATCCTTATTTTTGACAAAAAGTATCGGTGCTCCCAAAGGTGAAACACTTGGACGTATGTACCCTTTCTTCAACAATTACTCCAACTTCATTTGTAATTCTTTTAACACTAGTGTGCTCATTCTATAAGGTTTTTTTGACACCAGGGAAACTCCTGGCACTAAATCAATTGAGAAATCTATCTCCCTTCTTGGTGGAAACCTTGTTATTTCTTGGAATACATCTTCAAATTACTATAGTACCAAGAAATATTCAAGGCTTGGACCCTTTGTATTTTCTGGCTCTTCCACATGAGATGCATACAATTGACATCCTTTTCTCAAATATTTCTTCAATTGTAAGGTTGAAATATCCATTATAGAGATGGGTCTTGAAACTCCTTTCACGGTGCTTTTTTTTCCATCTCCATCAAGACATGTAAGTGTCTTGCTATCAAAATATAGGAAAACATGATGCTTGTCCAACCAATCCATTCCGGTTAGAATATCATAAGAACCCAAGGGTATGATATTCATATCAACACTAGTATTCACACCATTAATACCTATGGAACAACTTCTGACCATATCATGGATTCTCCTTTTGGTTCTAGTGGTTAGCTGAACCAAACTTGATTTTCCAATATTAATTTTCTCCAAATGCAATTTATCCACTAGTTTAGGATCAATGTAACAATTACCTTCTCCTAAATCAATAAAAATAGAAATAGGTTGATTTATGATCTTACCTTCCACCTCGATCATATTGGACCGGTACTCCACTTCTTGATCAGATAAGGATGCATAAATCCTTCCCATATCTTTGATTGTTGTAGCCTCTTGGAAGTTCTGCACAGTATTTACTATGTCCTTGCATCCCCAACATTCGATTGGTGGTCTTCCCCTTTTTCCCAAGAAGTCTTCTTTCTTGGATTCACCCTTAGCATACTGATCTTGATGATTTCTATTAGGCTCATTCCTATTGAAGGGAGGTTTGAATCCTTTCCTCCTCTGATCAGACTTCTCCTTCTTATTATCCTTCCATGATTTATGTAGGGATTATCTTCCCTATCCTTGTTCCTACAGGTATTTATCCTTCCCGATGGCCTCAATAAAGGTCTTGGGCTCATCATACCTAATATTTTATTTATAAAAGGATGGTAGTCCACCTAGAAATCGTTGTATTTTCACCTTCTCATCATTAATGAACCCGACATACTTTAACAACCCTAAGAACTTATTCTCATATTCTACCATAGGCATGCTTCCTAGCCTAAGTTTAAAAAACTCGTGCATTTTATTGCCATAGAATTGATCTAAGAGGTACTCCTTCTAGAAGTACTTCTTGAAATACTTCCAAGTGATCCTATTTTCATTAATATGTTCAAATTGCTTCGGTTGATCCCACCACATTGCATCTTTCTCATGTAAATTATAGGTGGCAATTCTGGCTTCTAGGTTTGATGGATAGTTATGCAATTGAAAATATCTCCTGAGTCCAAGAAACCATGATTTGGCATCATCTTCCCTTTCGTTTTCACCATCAAAGGAGGGTGGCTTAAGCTTCCTCAACTCTCCTTGCAAACTTTCCACTTCATGTCTCCTTCTTTGGTTCCTAATAGGAGAAACCTCTAGACTACTTACAGAATCTTTCGATCATATCTTCCGATCAGAATCTAGCACATCTTGAATAACCAGCTCTTCCACGATCATATCTTCTTTCACAAAACCTTCCTTCTTCCCCTGGCTCGGGCCATTCCTTGTTTTCCTCTACAATTGGTTTAAGCTCTGCAGCACTTGATAATTTATCTAAATTTTATCTCTCATCAACCTCTCATTGTCTTCTTTGTAGCTCTGCACTTCTATATTCAAGATTCTTATAGTTTCTATCAATGTTTCTTTCTCTCCTCTTCCCTTGCGTCCATTGGACTCTGTCTCTTCATTACCAACTCTAGCATTTTGGCCTTCAGCCTCTCTATCATGGCTAGAGTATCCCTCACCTTCTTCCATCTCTCGAATATCCATTTCGAGATGATATGTTTAAATCTCTTAATTCTCCAAAATGTGCAAGTGACCATTATGTTAGAATTATGCATATAAAGAAATTTTCCAAACAATGCTACAGGTCCTTTTATTCTTAGTTCATGAAGAATATATCCCCATTCTCTGCAAAGTAATAGTTTCATGTTATCCTTGGCTAATACATAATTTCATTCTGCGTAGGCGCTTCTCTCAAACCAGGTTTCAAGTGACCATGGTTCAAATCCATGGCTTAGTCCCTTCCTTAGCACCTCACTCTCTGTTCTTTCATGCGGGGCTTGTGTGAGATACAAACCCGTAGCTAAGTTACATCCCAAGAATTTTTTTAACTGTGCATGGGAGCAGTGCTAGGACCAAGTCCTCCAAACTTCAGCCTTCGTCTGTTCTCTGTTGTCAACTCATGTTTCCTCTGGGAGTTACCCTTTGTTGAAATATCCATTATCTCCACAACAAGGATTGAATGGTCGATATTTATTCTCCCGTAAAATGGATGACCCTTCCCCCATCTGGAATCTTCATGAGATTGATAGTCTGAATCTTAATCCAATGTTGGGACGGATGGTCCTCTATTACTTCAGCTCTTTGGCACTTTTCACTTGTAGAGACTTGAAAACCCTTGGAGTACCAAGTATCTGGACTACTAGATCTACTATTGCATGTATTCTGGAATCAATGATCGATACATACTCTGACCTTTAGGCCTTCAGGATCTCTCAACCCAATAAAAACTACAACATATTTTTCCTCTGGAGTGCTTAGTCTCTGAACTGCACAATCTGTCGCCACATGGAAAAATACTAGAAGAAGAAATGTGGCCCAATCAGGAGGGTGACACATGTCACTTTTTAACTGACATTTCAATCCTCCATAGGTTCAAAACTCACTGACACATGGCACACATCCCATGTGTCCATGTCATCTCATGTGACATTCGCGAGCCACATCACTTCAAAATTTCAGACTTCGAAAGATTCTAAGATTTCAATCCAAGGTCCACATCACCTCCAGGTGACATCATCATGCCCCACCACTTTGACTCTTTGGGCTTCGAAACTTCAGGCTTCGGGCCTTCAGGAGTTCTGTCTTTTTTCATCCGTATTTCTTCTGAAGTGGTCATCCATGGGAGTGCAGGATATCCTCCCACGTGTCCACTTCGATGAATGGTCTAGACCTACTATGACTCTTCGGAGCTTCAGGATTTTGGGAGTCCTTTCCTCACTCAAATTCTTATTGATTCCTCCTAGAGTACGATATCACCTAACAGGTGTCCCTTGCTTGAATATCAATCACCACGAGTGATTGTGGAGACTCAACTCGCTCACTCTTTAATTTCCTTGCCGACCTCCACAAAGAGAAGGTGCTCATCCATAGTGGGATCGATATCCACTGTTGATCTATTGATCTAGCAAGATCAACGATCCTGAGCAATTGCATACTCACAAGTTGCGGAAACTTTATTTTTCTTGTCGATTCCCGCAATGCCTCCCCACTATCGATTTCTCTCCAATTAGATATGACGATTGTGATTTAAACTTTTCTTCACCTTCATCAGACAACCCTTGTTCACCTTCCCTCCAATATAACAGTCCTGGATCTCTCTTGATCCCACAGTGGTGATCACTCCCAAATTCGAAAGGGATGGTCACGATCCTTCGAACCCTTACAAAGGATCACTTACGTTTTATCTCTTGTGTACATTATGCAATTCCATTCCTCCTTAACTTTTCAACTTCAAGGTCATAATTCGATCTCAACCAAGAGACTCTGACCAACAAACCTGACCCATATTGGCCCAATGTTTCAACCATAAGCTCTGATACCAATCTGTAACATACCCCACCAACCACAGGACGGGGGTACACTACCTTCATTCCCACCCTTGGACTTATTTCTCTTACCGATACCCTTTTAAATTAATAAGGATGCATAAAATAAAATATCTAATGACATGCACAGTAATAACTGGCAGGCATGCATATTCTAAAGATTTAATTAAACAATAAATAAATACAAAGAGGAATACATTCATATATAGGTAAATAATACCAAATCAAAGACCATTAATCTTTATAAAATAGGAAACCAACTGGCTACAGACCAAGGACGTTCCACCCAACCATAGACATTATTGTTCCAAATCTCAACAATAGTGTCATCCCTGAGCCAGGGCTATGAATCCACAAGGATAGTTCAGAGTGTTACTTGGCTTCCTAAACTAGTCAACACTCAAGCTCTCATAGGCTTTCCCAACACTCACAACAATCCAAGTACCTAGCTCTCTTCTACCCATATTGCACCAGCCAAGAGAATGAAGCCCCACTCTTCTCTTCCACATAATCCCTCAGGAAGTCCTTTTCCTTCAAGGGATCTAGCGCAACTAGTCCAGAATCTCCATGCTAGAACTCTCGGGACTCATCGTTGTGAACAAAGATAGACATAGGCCAACGCATCTCAGACATACAAGCCTAAATTCATGGTTGGATTAGACCAACAATCTATAAAACCAACAATACCATGAATTCCCTTCAGCAATTCATTTTCCTTTCCCCAAGCCAAGACACGGATGAGGAAATACGAGTGGGTGATGAAAATGAATGGAGTGAGATCTCCACGCAAGGTGTGAAACAATGGAAAATTGAGTGAATGAATGCATGAGGGAAGAGTGAAGCGACCAGTAGAATAATGAGGAATAGAAATGGGAGTGAGAGAGAATGAACGCCCCCCCAACAGGCCAGGGATAGGTTTATGTAATCTTTGGGGATCAAGAACCTCTTAGCCTTTCCCCAAGGAGATCACGTAACTATTATTCCCCATTAAGAAAAATGGAGAATAAAATATAAAATAAAATTCTTATCCTTTTAAGCCCCCTCTCTTGTGGAATAATATCCCCTTATAACTCTATTCCTTGTCCATCTAGCAGCCAACGATGTATTTATTATTAATAATGATCAAAACATTACATTTCTTGGGCACACTCACCTTTTAATAATTGCTTGGGCACTCTGGCCTCTCAGCAGTGTAACAATACATTATTTAATATGGAGGCTCAAAAATTGGGGTTTTACACCACCATAGCTATATTAGGTTGCTCGGTGGTCCCTATATTGACTTTGCGTAACTTGAATCAATGATTATAAGAACCATCATTCTGACTGGGTATGATGTTTTGTATTTCTTTGTTCCCTTCTATCTCTTTAATGGCTAAGTTTATAAATTCTTATAAATCATCTAGGATCTCTAAATCCTTCTCAATATTATAGCATTCTATAGGCCTCTTGTCTAGGGTTAGGGGAATATTACTCTAAAGTGCTCGATTATGCTTTTCACATACCACTAGGTCTGATTTATGTTTACTATTGCATGTAAAAACAAATTATTTGATTCTTTTCAGGACTACTTCAAGCTCAAGGTACTTACTCGTAAATGAGAAGTCCTTGCAAAAGTGATATGGCAACGATTTCTAGTCACTGGTCTATCTCTTTGTTTCTTCATGCATGAACCAGGCTTTCGGTATTGGACCTAGTGAGTGGGGATATAATTGAACCAAGAAGTGAGATGGTAGTTCTGCAACTTGCCACTGTGTCACGCATTGTTCAATATGTGCCTTAGGATCATACTCTTCATTGAACAGTTGCACAACCTGGAAATCTGTCTACATCTCTAATTCCAGCTGCTCCTTATGTTGAAATGTATATTTTATATCTTCCTTCACATCATCCCAATTTTCGAGTAAGTCTTTGTGATTGGCCCACCATATAGTAGGGGTGTCCTGGAGGGATAAATATAGTACTGAGATCCTTTGATCCTCCACTACCGTTTCTTCCATGCTGAGCAAAAACCTGTCAAGTCCCAAGGTACCATCATATCTTGGGTGTTCTCTGACCTCAGTTCCAACCCATCTAGTTTCCCTGACAGTTGCACATCTCCTTGAGAATATTTCGTATGAGCCTTCCTGCCAACTTTCAAATGCTAGTTATGAATCTTCGTCTATTGATTGTATACTCCTCCAACTTATTGATCCATCAATAGTACGATTTATGTAATCTTATATTGTTCATTATCTTATAGTGTACAATTGATCCAAGTCTTCTCCCTACATATTGTTGTCCATTGGCTCCGTATATCAGGGGCTTACATACAGATCCAGGGGTTGAACCACTTTTATTCCATCCGCCTCAAATGTCATAGTGTATTTATTTAGGTCAATCAATGCATAGTTGTAATAGGCCCAATCAATACCAAGTAGTGTATAATAAGGTTCCTTATCTCCCATGATTTCGATCACCTCAAAATCAACTACAGTCTTCACTCGTGTAACATCTATTTCCACATTCTCTAGTCTTCCTATTGGGAAAATACATTATTGGTTGGCCATTATTAGCTAGATTGGGGAATCTGTCAACTGGGGTTTTCCTAAGGCTTCCCAAGTACTTTTAGGTAGTATGTTAAAATCATATCCTACATCTAACATAACATCCTTAATCTCAAACTCGTCTAGTTGGGCTACTAGTCTAAACTCTTTTCTAGTTTGTAACTTCCTTCTCTACACTCTCTGAGTACTCTTCTCGGAATATTCGTCCTTATTATTTCTTCTGTGGGTTCTTCATTCCATATAACTAGGTATAGCACATTGCACAACGTTTCTTTTAACTGGTCATTCCCAAGAATATCAGAAAATAATTCAAACCAAAGGTCGACTACATTTTGTGGTTGCTCAGGTTGTCTCAGTGTGACTATAGGGTTTCTGGGTGTAGGGGGTGAAGCAGGCAATTGCACAATATTAGGATAAACAATAGGCTAATGGGGTTTCTCTTGCATCTTAGGGCTAGGGATATTCTAAAATACTTCTATGGAATTTTTAAAGAACAAATTATGTTTCAGAGGAATGTACATGTCTTCCTTAGGTGTTTCTTTCTATATCTGAGGTAAATTATCAGCATCAGCTCCAGTCTTTTCTCCTCCTCGAGTAAGGATATTAAGTTTGGGACGTTTTCCTCTAATAACTCTCTTGATTTCTGAACTGGTGAGGTTAGTTCCTCATTGATGTACTCGATCTTCCCATTTTGCAATTAGTTATGGGCAGTCATTAGTTCTGTTCCCATTGGTTCTGCAATGAGAGCACCATGGTCGCATCAGATGAGGACAGTCTCTATCCATATGGCCTTTCTCATCACAGTTGTAGCATATTCTTGTTCCTCTTCCCCCGATTCTTCCTCCTCTGAAGTCTCCTCTGACTCCACCTCCCTGACCTCTTCCCGGTCCCTGAGGGGTTTCATTCACCCTGAATGTTGTTCGATCCAACCTATCTGGAAGTACATCCAACGCTCTACATTGATTGGTAGTATGTATGGTATATGTGGAAAAATCAAAATGTACCATATTTTGTACCATTTAATACTTCTGAATAATGGGGCAATGTCTCGGCCCATGCCCATGGATTCGATAAATATCACAATACTCAACTGCTGGTGCTACTTGGATACCTGGAAAAACATGATATGAGGTGGGGTTATGCAATGCTAAATCCATAGATACTTTCACAACTCCTCCTATGGGTCCTGGTGAAATTCCCGTCGGATTCTAAGGAGGTCCCATTCCCCTCATTCATGGATTTGCATTCACTAGATGTCCTTCTATGTAACATCTGGTACACCAGAGTCTAGACCTGTGGTAGTCCTAGTCTATGTATCGTTAATTATTAAATCATTTCTGTAAGCATTGATATTTACCCTTGTAGTTGCGCCAAATTTGCATCTGCTAAGGGTCTGGTCACTTTCAGGATCCCTGGATATCCTAACATGGCTTCAATCTTCATTGATTGTTCCAAGGAATCTGTCAAAGTGGTTATTCATTGTTGCGTTAACGGAATCTGTGTTAGATGTAGCAATCCTTGAATATACCATTCTCTTTGTTGTTCCTCATGAATTGGGTGCATTGACCTCCCTATAACATATTTAAACCTCTCGCTATATTCCCATGCTAACTCACCTTCCCTTTGTTGAATCTCGCACAACTAAGACAGAGCTTGTTGTTCTGACTGAGGTAGCTTAAACTATGTTATGAACCTTGTCTATACCTGGTCAAGTGTGAACGCTTGAACTTGCATTATCGACACTCCTGGCTCAATAACCTTCATGTACCATTTGAGAGCATGACCTCTCAAGGTAGTTTGGAACTCAACCAACTTATTTGCATCCAGAGTCCCTCTAAAACTCCAGATTTCTTCACACAAGAACCAATGTTGCTCAACATCTTCGTCTCCTTTACCCTAGAATTATGGGTATCAATAAATTGAACCTCTCGCGTGACCAACCATTGTTGATATTGCTGCTCCTATAAAAATGAAACCTAACGGTCCTGGTTGTGACCTACCAAGGGATCCAAATATTCTCCATCTACTCGCACTTCCTGGTTGTGGTTGACTAACTAGTTGTACTAGAATAGAATTAACATTATAGGGTTGTATTGAATTTACCAATTGTATAGAAGACACTTGGGGTATGGGTGATTCAGGATTGGCACCACTGGCTTTAGGGAAGGTTTATTTTAAATGGGGGGTCTTATGCTTTTCCTCTCGAGTGGTCTACTCAGCTGGATTCTCGATCTTTCCTAACATTGGGGCTGAATCTTCTCTTTTCTCTTCAAGATCCATGTCAGATTCCTTCTCTCTTGCTTCTACAACTTCTCTTTTTTCTCCACCCTCTGGGGGACTTCTTTCTCTTTGTGCTTCTCTCTCACTTAGTCTTTGATTGGCCAGTATTTTTTGTCTCTCATCTTTCACAACTCTTCCATCTGTCCTTCCTCTACTTCTCCTGGTCCAACTTCTTTCTAAAACTTCTTGAACTATTTTGTTTCTTTATTTATCTTACCATGCCACCACTTTTCAACTATGGAAGATATTTTTAAGTCTCTCTTGTATCTTGATTCCATTTCTTGTTGTTTTCCCCTCTTTTCAAAGAACCCTGTCCCCTCTCTCAGGCCATGAGTCCACCCCAAACTCTCCCTACCAAAAGTGAGGGTGTTTATTTTTCCATCTCAGTTGGGTACATAATAAACATCCCCTCTTCCATCAAGAAAACCTTAATCCATAGGGGGATTTCTCTCATCAGTCTTCCCCTTGCATCTTTCTTTAAATCTTCTTTGGCTCATGAAAACGATTAATGATTCTCAGCTGCAAACTGAATAATGTGTCCTTCTAATATTGTATTGACCCAGAAATCAATCGCTCACGTGATTGGACAATCCAACTGATGAAGTGTTGTAATATTTTATGTATCCCAAGTACAAGTCCTCTTGACTCATTCTTGGAATTCTAGGGCTTCTTGGAGCCTATGTATTTAGTGGAAAAGATCTTTCGAGAGATTAACCCATAATATATTGTATTGGTCGTTCGATCTTTCTGAGTAAAATACTACCTCCCGTGTATCTTTCACATATTTTCCTCTCATCTCCGCTTCTTTCCATATGAAGTCATCGAAATTTCTCTCCCACCATTGGTGAATATTAAATCTGTGAATCCGCGAAAGAATCCTCTCTACAGGTTCCCTTTTACGTAAGGTCCCAACAATGGAACCATTTTGTTGGTGCGGAATTTATCAGACTAGGGTCCTCCTCAGGTTACCAACAAAAGGTACCATGTAGTCTAGAGTGATGGAATTTTCATCTCCTTCGAAGAGAATAAGTCTCACCCGAAGCGCAACCAAGACAAAAGTATAGGGAATGGCAAGGAGAATACTTAGGTGGGTTCCTAGAACCTTCAAGATTCACCATGATCTTGCGCAAGACAAGATAACTCCAGAACATATCTGAGCTCATACACGTAGGAACTGAAGAGACTTAGGTTGCGAAAATAATTCATACACAGAAACATCATATGGAAGTTATGAAGCATAAATAAGTACTATAAAGATACAACACACAAGCATAAACATAGAATGATGCAACATATTTCAAAATTTTGGATCCTTCTTTATATACATTATCATCAAATATTATCAAATACAACGTCAGAGATACAAAATGATGCTTTGTTACAGACTTTTGGGTCTAGACCCATGTCACAGATCTTTATTTACCCAAAATTGTATACAGATTACATTTACAAAACCTTTTCTTAATTAAAACCCAACCTATTAACAATAACTAATAGCCAAAACCAGAACAACAACAATCCGGGAACAACCCGAACCCAACCTAAACACCTTTACAATCATGTACATCTCATATATATATATATATATATATATAATCTGAGTAGGGTCTTTTGGATTTGGACTCGAGTGATTTCTTGTTCTATTGTAGCTTTTTTAGCCTTGCTAGCGTTGTGTTTTCCTTTTCTGCAATTAATTTCTTTTACTTTTCCTCGCTCCACTTTCCTTCTTCTTCTGTAGCTTACACAACTAGTGCTAAACCAAAACTAGGACTATAATACTTCTTGCGCAGCTTCAAGTCCAAAAACGAAGGGCCCAATAGTACATGTATCAGGATTCGTTCCACTTTCAAGCCTCGATCTGTGTGCAAACTATGAACCTTGAAATTCATTCCCTATATGAACCTTGAAGTGGGTGCCACATTGGTCATACATTTATCATTATTTGTGCCACTATTAGGCCTTGATCCACGTGCATACTGAAAAAATAAAAATATGTGCCTTGTGCAGACCTCAAAATGTGTGACACATAGGTCATACCTGTCTCAAAATTCATGCCAGTTTCACCTATTTGTTGAAAACTTCAGATGGCCATAATTTTTCCAGCCATACTCCTTTTGACGATTCATTTGCACCATTGGAAATCTATCGTCCAACACTTTGACCTTGTGTTGTTTTCATTGAATTATGGGCACTTTTATTTTTGAGGTATTTTGGAGCCCCATGGCTCATTTAAGCTACACATTTCCTATTTATTCATATTAATAGGCCTTATTTTCTCTGCATTCATTTCTTGGATGCATTGGTTGATTTCTTAAATCCTTTGGATGATTTTCCCATATTTTCTTCAACACCTGCAATCCCTATCAATCCTTCTCTTATACCTCTTGATCTGAAACCAGGGTGACACTGATACTAATCTTTACTTGGTTCTAGAATACTTGATAAAGTCAAATTTAAGATCGTTTTAATTGAACTTGATTGCATTAAAGGTGAAATTGAAGTGCTTATGAAGACTTGAATCCAAATTGAATATAACTTGGTAAAATATATGTTGTTTGTCTCATAATTCATTACTTAATGCATTTAATAAAACATAACTACATAAATAAACATGCATAAGGAAACATGAGATGAAATAACAACGCATGATAAGAGATCAACATTGTTAATCAAGTTCACCAGTATGGCTATGTCTCTGTATCTACTAGAATATGAATAGTTTCAATATCCTTCCTTTGACAGGGTTGAAATCTTCTCACAAAAAGTTGGCACAATTCTTCAGACACCAGAAGGATGACATTCTCCCAAAAGGGGATTGACTATCCCAAAATGGGCTTAGATATAAACCAAAATCATGAGTTCTTGTTCCTCTCCAAAAGGGCCTCCAAAATATCCTCTCATAGCCTTCTCCCCAAAAAATCTTCAATTAAAGGGATTTAAATAATTTTTCCTAGCTTCATAATACAAAAAAACAAGATCAATGAATTTAGGATCTAGTGCCTACTCAAGGGAAAAAATGAGAAAGACCCTTAACTTCCTCCTTGAGAGTAGGAATCCACTTGTAATAAAGTGAGGAAAATTCCAAGCCAACTCCTAAGACCCTTAACTTTCTCTTTAATACTATGAAGATAATTTTCACTTAAAATTAGGAAACTAATTCGTGAGTTGTATTCTCATAACTAATTTTCCATTTTACAATTAAATGAGTATTACATGGGATTATTAAATTCACTTTAAGAATTAATAATTTGTCTCATATGCATAGATAATACATGAGTTTCTCATACTAATTTCAAAGTATTAATCACCTTTATATTTTAAATAAATCATTTATGTGCATTAATTATTCCTTACCACCTTATTAATTAATTACCATTTTAATGATTTATCCCATGTTTTGAAAAGTAATACTTCTGTGTGTGGAGATCCTCCTGGATCAATTATACAGGAAGAAAAGGTAAATATGAGAGAAATTACTAAAATCAAATTTAGGGAAAACCTAAAAAAAAGAAAAGGTTAAAATTTACATGAATAAGATTTAATGGATTGATGAAAAGCGTAGCCTAGTTACATATATATTTGCATGGATGGTCATATGGATTATTTTCGGAACGAAATGAAAACAAATATATTACAATTAAATACACACCAATATTGCCAGAAGTAGAAAAATACAACAATATATGATTTCTATTCATGAAAGAAATGTATATAGACTGCAAAAATAAAGAGTGAATGAACTCGCTAGAATGGTGGCAGATTATCTCTGATAAGAGATGTGATGGCTATGCTCATTCACAAGAAGATGAGTACAATGAGGCTCTGAAGGAATTTTTACAATAAACATGAATCCTAAAACCCTAGACATCCAAAAACCTAATCCTAGGAATTGAAGTGACAAAACTCATGTGGGGCTATTTTGTTCATCCTTTGAATAGATTGTGAAGAGGTTGAATCTATAAGTATGAGACATTACATTGCAAGACTATTTTGGTGGAACAATAATTGGAACTACCTATGGTATCATGTATATCTGACCCCCCATAGTAATAATTACACTACAGGGTCGAGACTCATAAATAAAATGATGTCTCCACATATATGGTTGTCCCAGAACAACATCACACACATCAAGAGGGGGGATATCACACACTACATCATCCTTGAAGGGATGGATGCCATAGGATAGGTGACATTGCTATATGACACAAAACTTACATCCCTGGTGAAGCCACCAGGTGTTGTAAGGTTGTGGATGTGGTGTTGTCAAAAACCCCAATTGTTTGACAACCTTAGCTGAGATGAGATTCTTCTGGCTTCCACTATCAATGAAACAACGTCCTTTTCACCTACATCTGTGAATGGAAGATATGATCCCCTCTTCATAATATGTTGGTTCTTTTGGTTGAATTTTTGTTGTCATGACAGTAACAGTGGGGTTTGCATCGATGATATAGCCTCTTTCATTATTTTCTGGATCACACTCAGAATTAGGGTTCGACTCCTTGTCTTTGATCTCAAACACTAATGACTATTTTGAGCGACATTCATCAATGTTGTGCCATGGGATTTTGTGTAAGTCGCACCACTTCCCAGTTTCCTTATTTGTCTTTAACTTACCCTTCTTTTCCTATGTCTTGGACTAGTTTTCAGGAGGCTTTTGGTTAGGGTCATCTTTATTATGCTTTGGTTGTTTCGTATTTGTAGACCCGAACTCCCATTTGTTCTAGTGCCTAAAATTTTTCTTGATTTTAAAAACATATCGATAGTAAACTCCCAGTGATGAGATGTTTAGGAAATCCATTTTGGTCTGGATGTACCTATGAAGATCCCCACGGTATTCCAGAACCAGATGTCGCTCAGAGTCTTTGATACCCATCTTGGTGCACAAGGTATGTAAATTATTTTTTAACTCTGACACCATTTGTCCCCTCTCTTGTCATAGTGTGGTCCATATCATGTACTCTCTTCGTAGTTATCAATAGGGTAATATTGTTCCTTGACCGCATCCACAAAAATCCCAAGTGGGCTCGACCCCATATATTCTTGATTCATTTATGGCACTTTGCTCCCAATAAGTTTCCCACCAATGTTTGACATGGGGGAGAGCCTTGAGGAGTGCGGAGGCGATCTTTTCCCTGTCATAAAAGTTGTGAACAAAGAAATAACCTTCTATCATCTTTAACCATTTTTCTATGGCATCCACATCTATATGACCTTCAAATACGGAAATACCAAAATTAACTTTTACCTTGAAGGGAGATGTTCCTCCAAAGTGGTCTCTTGATAAATATGCGCCTATTGCTATCAGAAAGCGTTGAAGCATGTGGGAACAATTCTCCATAGTTTTGTCCCTCTCTTGTGCGAGAGATTTCTCAAGAAATAGGTTAATAGAATATGTTTCTCCATAGTTTTTATTTTATTCCACCATGGAGGGTTTCTTGGGCATGCTAGAGATATTGTCCTCAAGAGAGAAAAGCTTGAGACCCAACTTGATATACTTGGACCTCGTTGGGGACATGCACTCAAGAGAATCTACTCTGATACCATTGATCCATATTATTTTTGGAACTAAATGAAATCAGAGGTATTACAATGAAATACACACAAATATTTCTAGAAACAGAGAAATGCAACAATACATGGTTTTTATTAATGAAATAAATGTACAGAGACTGTAAAAATATAGAGTGAATGAACTTGCTAGAATGGTGGAAGCTTATCGTTGAGAAGGGATGTGAAGGATACACTTATTCGCAAGAAGATGAGTACAATGGGGCCCTAGAGGCCTTTTTACAATAAACATGAATGCTAAAACTCTAGACATACAAAAACCCAACCCTAGGAGATGAAGTGCCAAAAGTCATGTGGGCCTCATTGGGGTAAGTTAGTACATCAACTTCCTGGGGTTGAAACATTTTCATACGATCCCTTCTTTAGGCATGTGATAGCCCGTTGGAAAGATCTTTTCATGAACTACACATTATGTCATAAAACTCTAACATTTTTAACAATTTGATTGTGTCAAGCCAAAAACACATTTTTTAGGGCCTCAAAACCACTCTGGAGGTACAAAATTATGTTTTTACATGAAAAATGCCAAAATAAGCCAGTTGGAATAGGTGAGTTTCCACCAATATCCACCTGGATATTGTGTAGGGATTCAAGACAAACCTAGAACTGCAGAATCAACAATTACAAAGATATGTCACCATTACAAAGAAACGTGTTGAACTGAAAACTATCAAGATGAGCCAAGTGGAATTTGGAACAGGTGGGTGGCCACCAATATCCACCTAGACTAGTCCTCCCTGCTTATGAAGCAATGGTCTCCATTACATTGAGTTCCCATGGAAGAGGGGAAATAATTTGTTGAATCTGAATCTTAGTGAGTTGATTTCCTTGCTGTAGAAGTCGCATTGTTTGGTTTGTGGAAGGATGTCATGAACCTATTGTTGACGGGGTTGAATATGTTCCACCAACCTTTTATATCTTGACTCGATGGGGAATTTTGTAGGAACCATCGTAGGTGAAGAATCAATATCTTCTTTCCTAGTATGAGAGGATGAGTTGTGAAGAGGATGAATTTAGTAGTATGAGAGATTACCTTGCGACATTGTTTTGGTGGAACAACAGTCGGAGATACCTCGGTTATCCTATAGAGTTGACCCCCTAGAGTAATAATGACACTATGGGGTCGAGACTAATAAACAACATGAATTTTCGACATGTATTATTGTCCCAAAAAAACATCACAAAAAATCAATAGGGGAAACATCACACACTACCTCATCCTTGAAGGGATGGATGCCATAGGACAGGTGACACTTATGGCTAACATGGAGATCTTGTCCCTAGTGAAGCCACCTGATTTTATAAGGTTGTGGGTTTGGTTTTGTCGAAAACCCCAACTGTTTGAAGACCTCAGTTGAGATGAGGTTCTTATGAATTCCCCTATCAACAATGAGAGGCAATGGGGTCCCTTTCACCCGCATCCATGAATGGAAGAGGAACTCCCCATATTCAGAATCTGTTGGTTCTTCTAGTTGAATTGTTGTGGTCACAATGGTAGCAGTGGGGTTTTCATCGATGATCTACCTTTGTTCATTATTTTCTAGATCAGATTTTGAATACTGGTTTGGATCCTCGTCTTTCATATCGGCCACCAATGACTTCTTTGAGCGAAATTCATCAGTGTTGTGTCAAGGGATGTTGTGGAAGTCGCATCAATTATTAGTATCATTCCTCATATTTCCCTTACCCTTATTTTCGTGTGTCTTGGACTAGTTATCAGGAGTCTATTGGTTAGGTTCGTCTTTATTATACTTTGGTTGTTATGGATTTTCATACCAAAACTCTCATTTTTTCTGGTGCCTAAATCTTTGCTCAATTTTGATAGCATATCGATAGGCATCTCCCAGTGATGAGATATTTAGGAAATACATTTTGGTTTGGATGTACCTATGCAGAGCGCCACAGTATTTCAGAACCAGATGTTGCTTGAATTTTTTGATACCCAACTTAGTGTGAAAGGTATGGAAAGTATTAGTGAACTCCAACATAATTTGGCCCCTCTTTTTTCATAGTGTGGTCCATATCATGTACTCTTCTTCATAGTTATCAACAAGGTAATGTTTTTCATTGACCGCATCCACACAAAAATCCCAAGTGGGCTTGACCCCATATATTCCAGATTCCTCTCTAGAATGTTTCTCCTAGTAAGTTTCCCACCAATGTTTGACATGGGGGAGAGCCTTGAGGAGTGAGAAGGTTATATTTTCCCTCTCATAAAAATTGTGAACAAAGAAATAACCATCTATAATATTTAACCATTTTTCTAGGGCATCTGCATCTATCTAACCTTCAAATACGAAAATATCAAAATCAACTTGTACCTTGAAGGGAGAGGCTCCTCCAAAGTGGGTGCTTGATGAAGATGCACTTGTTGCTATCGTAGGCATTAAAGGATGTGGGAAAAATTATCCATAATTGCATCCCTCTGTCGCACGAGATCTTTCTTGTTGTAACAAGATTTGCGTCACCCTATGAAATCTTACACATAGGTCCCTTTTCCATTTCCCTATGCAGACTTGAAGTCCCTTTTTTCAAATCCCAGAGCTAAAAACATGATTTTTCCACATATACACACCTTGCCTATATTACAACATCTGTATACGCAGGTTGCACAACTATAGTTCACGCACATTGAGAAATGTGCCCAAAATTAAAAAATGGTGTCGGGTTTCCATGTCACGTTACACAATCAATGATCCTTGGTCTTCCATATATTGGAAATGTTTCAACTCAACCCTTCAGTTCCACTTGAAGGCTAAAAATGGGCCAAATCTGAGCTATGGAAAAGAGGAGAAATAATTCAAATTTGAGAGCAAAGTTACTGTAATATCCCTAGGCCAAACCCAATTGTAATGTAAATGAAAATTACTTAAGCTGGTGAGCTATTTGATATCATTTTTGTATGCACCTTTCATGTCATAGTCTACACATGTACTATGCAGTAAAAATGAGGAAGCGTGCACATTCCAGGATACTGCGTGCAACAACTTAAGTGCACACAACTTTGAGGCCAAGGAGCCTTCTGTATATGCTGTGTTTTATAGGTTGGTGAGCCAGTTTTGTGATTATTAGGCAAGAGATCCTAGATGTTAAAGGTCAGTGCATCTACTTTTGTATATGTCTTAGCATTAATATAAAATACATCATTGCACGTAGACCAATCATGATAAAAGAGTATGGGGGACTAAACTCCACTAGTTAGGGAAAGGGTGGGGATAAAATTTAAGGGAAAAGGCTAAGCTAGGGAGCTTAAGCCAAAAAGGAATATTATATTAATATTTCTTAAAGTATAAAGTATGGATAATTATTTTATCCTAAGTTATAAAGTTGGGGACAAGTGGGCCAAAGTAGCTCCCAACATGGCAAGTGTCAAGTTGGAGACATGCATACATATTGTTTTGACTTAGTTCATTTCCCATCATTTTCTTGCGAGGATTCCTTCCATCATTCAGCCATGATTCCATGACCATTTCACTCACGTAGTCAGTTATTCTTCATACCTTTCTATCACTGTACCTAAATGTGTATCCATAACCATAACGGTTTGTGTAGTTGGTTAGCTTGGGAGATGGACTGAAGAAGTGGGTTGTCAGGCTCGTGGGATATTGAAGAGGCGGGTTGTTAGGCCTGTGAGCAGTTTCTCTCTGGGTGAGAGAATTGTTGGGAATTGTTTTCCTAAAGGTGCTAAAATAAAGCTACAGGGCTTAGAGACTTCTTGTCCAACCTGTTGATGAAGCCTGGAAAGGAAGTGGGGCAGCCAAAGGACTATTGATCAGAGAACGTGCACACTTCCTGGGGTGGGAAAGGCACATGGGGAATGAGGGATTGTAGGTTGTTAGTTTGAGTAGGCACTTGTGATAGAGAATTTCTTGTTGTCCATGATCCATTAGCCTAGTTAGGAACCCTTTACCTGGGTGGAGTTTAGTCCCAGCTCGGGGGTGACCCACTGCTGAGAGTGATGAGGAGTGTGGTCTAATGTTGGGAGGTTCGTGGAAGTTTTTCACGTAGTTGGTGATATTCTTACTAAGATAAATGTCAATTGTGTAATAAATTTACATGTTTCATTATTATTTACGTGTTTATTTTGTGGGTTTATCTTATGTATGGATATAATTGTCTTTATATTTATGGGTATTGCTTGTATATGTTGCATGTATATGTTTACTGTTATTTCAGTATGAATCGGTGCATTACAGTATGTATTTGTATGTTTACATTTATATTTAAATTTCCGCAAGAGTTTTGTGTGTATATGTTTTAATTGCATGATGTTCAAAAACTTTAAGTGGCATATCTCAGTTTGATGCTGAGTATGTTACAGTATGTTCTGAAGAGAGAATGAAAGCGTTCTCTCATGTATCGTGGCCCGACATAGGTGGACGGGGACGTTAGAATATGGTATCCGACCTTCATTTTTAAACATTGAGCCTAGATGGGCCGAGCAAGTTGAGTTGAAGCAAAATTACACATAGGATTTATTTCGAAGTGGCCAAATTTTAGTTTGTAGAGCATCCATGGTAAACTTTAGAAGCAACGACGCGAAATTGCGAAAAGCCCCAATTCATGTTGTTAAATTCATCAGAAAATGGAGAAATTCGGCCAAGTGGTGAGATATTAATGATTTAATATATGTTCTAGCAAATTCAAATGTGGAATTGGTCGAATTTGAATTTACAATGAAGCCATGATAGATGAAGCGAGATTAGTAATTAAAATTCTCAATTCGTAAATTGAGTTTGGGAAATATTCGTACCAGAAATGTCAAACCACGATGATTTGTTGTTGCAGAGGTTGAATTGGTGTTATCGGGGTAAAATTGAACAAATTTCATAGTTGCAGAATGTCTATGGTAGAGTTTGGGAAAAAGTTAAGAAAAAGCCCCAATTTTTGCAACAGAATTCACGAGGAATTGATGCGCATAAAAATGAATGTGTGCAGGTGGGCGCACTAAAAATGAATGTTACGCAGTAACAAGCTTGTGATATGTAAAAAATTGGCACTGCGCGGAAAATTATTGGCGTGCTGGTGCGCGTGCTAAATTTTGACACCACGCGGAAAAATATTGGCGTGCTAGTGCATGTGCTAAATTTTGGCACTGCATGAAAAAATGTTGGTGTACGGGTGCAACTGCTAAATTTAGCATTGCACAATGTGCTTACACATAATAAGGTGCTAATGGTGTGCACACACATAATAATGGCGCCCATGGTGTGCACCGTATTGGCACAACGCAAATTTCCGCAACATTTTATACTACTTGAACGTCATCTTTTTGCAGCGCGCTTTTGAGGCCCTTAAGAACATTTTTAGCAATGCAAAAACCTGGGAACAAAGTTTAACAAGGTACATTTTGTATCTTCATCTCAAATAAAATAGCTCGGAGAGATCTTTCTAATGGTGTAAATTGTTTGTCAAATGGATATTTTATGAGAAAGTTACAACACAAACAGTGGAGAGTAAAATTTAAGACCCATCTAACTTCAAAGAGCCATAACTTTCTGCTCCAGAATCAGATTGAGGCGTAGGAGAAGTCAATGGAAAGATATTGAGCCATAGAAGACATTCCCAAATATCAATTAAATTTCTAGGCATGTTAAAAATGTTTACTGTGGAAAATAAGGCACCTGTAGCATTATAGACCAAAAACACAAATTAGTCTAGAACTTCAGCAGGTTGTAACTAGCAGTCAGGAACCCAGAAAAAGGAAAAAATTGGACAGAGTGTCCATAATATGTATATTAAGAAACACAATTGACATATTACAAAAACTCCAATGGAGTAGGTGCAAAAATGCATAATTGTGGCACAAACTTGCGTCAAGTTGAAAAATGAACAGAAAAATTAACGGGCAAATTTCAAATAACTATAACTCTCTGCTCAAGACTCACAATTGAGCATGGGAGTGGGCATTGGAAAGGTATCAGACAGTGGAATATAAATATCCACCTAAAAAATTGAACCAGGAATTCAATGTTTTAGGAAACAGAAGAAAACATTCTGATATATTATTGAACCAGAATGGTTCATATTTTCATGAAATTATTGAAACAATTAGCCTGACAAAGTTTTGTTGGCTGCACATTTTGCAGAGTCAACAACAACTAGACCAAATCATAATAGTAATGGAGTCTATAGTAATGGATGAATCAAATGGGACATACATCCAGGAAGATGAGATCATAGGGATGGATGTTAGGGATGATTTTAAGGATGGAAATTTATTTTAAAATGTAGAAACCTTGGCGAATCTTACTTATCCTTCATATTCCAACTATAAATGTTTGGAGATATTTTTGTAAAAATATTTGAATTTCTAAGGATTTTATATAGTTTTTATAAAATTTTGGCAATTTTTAAGGTAAAATAATTTTATCCTATAGAATTTGGGCGAATCGTTTTTAAAATAACGAATCTCGTTTTTGGGAAAACCATGGAAAATTATCCCATGATCGAAATTTATCCCCTAAAATCATCCATGATGGATGTCCATTTGGGCATTGAAGGAACAAACTCCAATGGACATGGAGAAGGAAGGGATGAAAACATGAATATGGTAGAGACCATCAAAAAAAAATCGAAGGATGTCCAAAGCCATAAATATGATAATGAAAGGCTTATGAGAGGCAAGGATAAGAAGGGTGACGTCAACATGAATTTAATGCAGAGCTTGAATAGAATAGAAAATAAATTGGATAAGGAGAGTGGCTCATGCAAATTAGGAAGACACAGGCCTCCTGATGAGAAAAGAAGAGAGAAAAGTGTTAGCAGACATCACCATCACTCCCCGAGGAATTCCAATAAGAGGGAACACATCATATCAAGTCCATACCCTGTCAAGAAGCATAAGGGGTCTGGGGTGGATGAGCTATGAGGAGAAATGAACAAAATAAAACCTCCCACATTTGATGGTGAGCACAAGAAGGATGAAGATGTGACGTAGACATATCGGCCCTCAGGCCGAGATCCACTCTCAGGATCATTCTTTAACCCCTTTGAGCCAGATCAACTCTTTCAGATTCCCTGCTGGAATCTCTTTTCAAATCGATCCATAGGTCATTTTCAATAGCTTGCAATCTCACGAGTTCACGAGTCATGACTTCTGACTCTTCCTCTCCAAATATCATGTAATGACCCTTGATTATAAATTATAATTAATTTAATAATGTAATCCTAAAAGATTAGCTAAACTATAATTATTTATTAAAATAACCTTAACTAATTATTTATTATTAATTAGTTATTCTTGATTATGACTAATTTAAGTATAATTAACTCTTTAATCAATATGGTTAATGATTGATTTAATTATTAATTAATTCATTAATTAATAAAGTATTAAATTAAAGGTGGAGAATAAAGTATAACATTTAATGAAGTTATGTATACAAGAAGGGATCACATAAGGATCCCGAGAAGATAAGAGAAATAATGAATGGATAAGGGTAATTAAATGAAGGGATAAGGAATTTAATGGAGGAAGGAGTGTCGGTGAAGGGAGGGATAAGGAAGGAAGGAAGGAGTTGGAGGGGGGATTGGACGGGAAGGAGACCATGATTTTTTTTGGGGAGAACTCTGAGTATTGGACCAGGGAGGAATTTTGTGTTTGGGATTGACACAATGGACCGGGGTTGCTAGAGGTTTTGGGCTCGGAGGGCTAGGATATCTGTAGATATCCTGGAGCTAGGTTGTTTTCCTAGTTGGCAGGGTGGACAATAGTTTTGGGCAATTTTTCTGTGTTTGCAACAGGACTGGGCTGTGTAGCAGGTAGCAGGAGAGCAGCAGCAGCAAGGCAGCTGGCAACGGAAATAGCATCAGAACCAGGTACCCTGTTGAATTATGCATTTATTTATTCTGCTATGAATTTGTTAATATTTGATGAATCTAAATTGTTGAAGTTGCTAGTATGAAGATCGATATTATGCTGAATAGATATCGTTTTAGTTAAGAAATAATTGCTTGTGAGGATAACAATGTTTAGATATATATTTCTGGGCATTACACATGGTATCAGAGCCATGTAGTTCACAATCTGGAGCCTTAAGGGCCTACCCACCTACCCAATATCCAACCTGCTCCATGCGAGCTGCATACACAACCATAAACAGAATTAGTATGGAGATGTGGCTCTTCATAACTGAAACAAAA
>ML776787.1:1579441-1590497 GCA_009831015.1 Picea engelmannii
ATAAGATACCTTAACTTCGGGATGAAGTTTCCTGAAGGGTGGGTGTATGTAACGACCCTTGATTATAAATTATAATTAATTTAATAATGTAATCCTAAAAGATTAGCTAAACTATAATTATTTATTAAAATAACCTTAACTAACTATTTATTATTAATTAGTTATTCTTGATTATGATTAATTTTAGTATAATTAACTCTTGAATCAATATGGTTAATGATTGATTTAATTATTAATTAATTCATTAATAATTAAAGTATTAAATTAAAGGTGGAGAATAAAATATAACATTTAATGAAGTTATGTATACAAGAAGGGATCACATAAGGATCCCGAGAAGATAAGAGAATTAATGAATGGATAAGGGTAATTAAATGAAGGGATAAGGAATTTAATGGAGGAAGGAGTGTCGGTGAAGGGAGGGATAAGGAAGGAAGGAAGGAGTTGGAGGGGGGATTGGACGGGAAGGAGACCATGATTTTTTTGGGGAGAACTCTGAGTATTGGACTAGGGAGGAATTTTGTGTTTGGGATTGACACAATGGACCGGGGTTGCTAGAGGTTTTGGGCTCGGAGGGCCAGGATATCCGTAGATATCCTGGAGCTAGGTTGTTTTCCTAGTTGGCAGGGTGGACAATAGTTTTGGGCAATTTTTTTGTGTTTGCAACAGGACTGGGCTGTGTAGCAGGTAGCAGGAAAGCAACAGCAGCAGGGCAGCTGGCAACGGAAATAGCATCAGAACCAGGTACCCTGTTGAATTATGCATTTATTTATTCTGCTATGAATTCGTTAATATTTGATGAATCTAAATTGTTGAAGTTGTTGGTATGAAGATTGATATTATGCTGAATAGATATTGTTTTAGTTAAGAAATAATTGCTTGTGAGGATAACAATGTTTAGATATATATTTCTGGGCATTACATCTCATGATACCCAAGATCGTGAAATGGGTATGGATATTTTTCTGTCAGCTCCTTCCTTATGCGACCGTTGGCTAGGCTAAGCGCTAGCACTTCTTGCCTCTCGTTGTTTCGCGAGTTTCAATGTCGTGCCTTCGATCTCTTACTTCACGAATTCCCGATATGCAAGAGTCAACGGAGTGTTGAACCCTTCCACTAAGTGACATGTGTCCACCTGTCTACCTCCCAGGCCCCACCTTGAGGTCCTGCCACACGTCCACACTCATGCCTCGGCTCTTGGCACTTCGCGACTTTTGCAATCGAAAGTAACTCCTCTTCAACCCATGAAACCCCGAATTGGTCAATGAAGGTCTGACCTCCGATATCGATGAGTGCACCACCTGTCCACTCTCAGATGGATGGTCCTAGTTCTCTTCACAGCTTCAACACTCGCGAAGTTGAAGGGTTTCTCTTTCTGACCTCCGATGTTCGAATCCCCAATACGGGTGATCTCGTGACACGTGTCCTTCTAATCGGACGGTTTATATTCTCTCGCTATTTCGGGACTTCGCATCTCGTGACCTCGCGAGTCTTGATGCAAAGGTTTCGACCCTTCGACTCAAGAAACCCCGAAATGAGATTTATGTGGGTGATCCAATGACCCTTGTTGATTCGGATCCTACAGTCCGATTCTCCTGAGATTTCACTTAGAAAAACACCCACCGTAACCTTCTCGCTCTGCAAGATCTGATGGTTCTCGGAACCTTGTGAATTCTCCACAGAGAATTTCGACCATTCAATTCCTCCTTGATGATTCCTGCGAAATGAACAAAGTGTTCCTTCGCGAAACTTATCCACCAGCAAACAATGTCGTTGCGCCTTCTTACAACACTTCAAGGCTCTAGCTCTCTTGATATTTTCTTTGACAGCTTCGAAGATCCTATCCCTCCTGAGCTTGATTGAAAAATACTCAAGTCATTTTGGAGAAAGTTCCTGCACGCACTCCTTGCGGCACTTTCTTCAAATACACTCCAAGTATTTGAATTCTTAGACTCTGTGCACTCTCTGCGACAACAATCTTTCAACAATTTCACTCAGGTTGCAAACAATGAAACTTCACTCAGCCTACGCACTCCTTACACGGCTCCTGTGCTTAACTTTCACTTCTACGAGAATGAGAACAATGTTATCTCTCCTGATCTTGTAGAGATGAACTCTGACTTTTGTCAACGCAAACCTTGCGAACAATTTCACTGCACTCCTTGCAGGAAAAACTCTTGCTCAAACAGAGAAACAATTGAAACTCATTCTTTACTCTCCCTCTCTTCATATTTCAAACATTAAATATGAAACCATACATTCACGCATCAAAGAAAATGCATAACAGAGAGTAAACAAGCATATATCGATCATCATGTACAACACAGAAAGCAGTTGAACACCATGAGTTTGAACTAAATATCTTTGTATTAATCCAAAACTTCTGTACATGGGTTTTTCTACACAACTCTCTTCTTCTACTCTCCTATTCTCTCTTCTCATCATAATCTTACAACTATAAAATGAGGGTGTCTATATCTCATTTCCCTCCTTGCTCTAAACTGTCTAATCTAAGAATTCAAGTCTACCTACTTACATTTACTAGCATAAATGCCTCTTAGTCCTTCAAACGAGAGCGGGATGCTCAAGGTCTGATTACAATCTACAAGTACGCTCTTTTCTTAATTGTTTCATTTACGTTTGACGTATCAAACTTCAAAACATTTCAAACAATTCCTCATGTGCCAAAATGCGTTGGCGCTTGCCCCACGCTCGCTTGACGTTGGCGATGCCCATGCATCATACTCCCTCGCTTGAAAATTTTCATGGGCTCCTGTCCATGAGCTCTCGCGCGGTCTGTCCATGCTTTTGGATCTCTGCTTCATTCTCCCAGGTGGCATCTTCAACTGGATGTCCCTTCCAGTTGACCAAGTATTCAAAATATTCCTTTCTCCTGGTCCTCTTGCTAACTCTTTTGTCCAGTATGCTTTCCATCTGTGGCTTCTCTGCAACCGGCATCTGTTTTGTCCACTGAACCTCTGGTTGTTCATCACTTGTTCCTTCTTCCTCAGCTTTGTAAGGGTACAAATCTGAGACATTGAATATCAGAGAAATTCCGATCCCATCGGGTAATTCAATCTCATAAGCATTTTCCCCAAAAATTTTTCAAGACCTTACATGGTTCGATCTGTTGGACAACTGAGAGGGGGGGTGAATCAGTTGTTACCGTGCTTAAACAATTATTCTTCTTTTAAACTCTTTGTAGAAACACTGAATGATGATCACAATAATGGGAAATAAACAATGGCACTTTCATCATCATTCACATATATGAGAAACATAGAGAAAGATATTTCCCGAGAGAACCCATGCAGGGTAAAAACCTCTTTTTTTCTTTATATGATAAGTAATAGTTACATTCTTTACATTATCATACATATGAGAACCAACTCATAATGAGGCTACAACCTTAGTTTTGCAAGCTGCACCTTGCTGAGAGCACCAACTTTCTGTTTTCTCTAGCACCCACTAGAAGGAAGCACCAACTCCCTGGTTTCTCTAGCACCAACTAGAAGGAAGCACCAACTCCCTGGTTTCTCTAGCACCAACTAGAAGGAAGCACCAACTCCCTGTGTTCAAGAACCCACTTGAACCTTTGAGGACACCAATCCTCCCTAGCACCTCCCAACCACCCTAAATAATAAACTCTTTGTTACTGAAACTTACTACAGTGATATAACATTATTCAATGGCTTACCATCCCTGTTGTTGTTTTGTTACGCTACTATGTCCTGTCTACATCAGTGCCTTCTGCATGCCCCTTGCACTTTCTGTTCTTCTACCTTTTATACTCTCTGCACCATGTCCCTTTGATGCAACCTTCCTCTAGCGTGCATCTCTTCTCCTGCGCTCTGCCTCCTTGCTCACACTTGAATTTTCCCTAGGACAACAACAACCACAACAAATCCAATAGCAACAGCAACAACTCTCTTCTCTATACCGTGTATATATAGCTTTCATGCATCTTGTGCATGCAATATTCGCAATGCCTCTGCATGCACACTCCGCACCAAATTCCTCCACATCTCAAGAGCTGTGCGTGATCATCATCGCGACTCTTCAACTTCTCTGGCAGTTCAACCCATGTGTCTATTATCACTAGGTGTTATGTCAAGATTCCTTTTTCTCTCTGGCAGTTGAGACTCTTCGTCTTCTCTGTGAAATTCAAGCTCACATTCTCTGTTTCAGTTACAAGCCTCAATGCCCATCCAGCTATTAATCGCCTCCACAAACATATTCATCCCTCTTGAAGATTCTCAGAGGCTCTTCACCTTCTCTGTCAATCATCCCCAAGTGTCTTCGAGTCCTCTAGCAAAAACCATCAGTGGTTTCTGGAAGTTATACTATGTCGTGCTACAGTTTCCCTCCGATCTTGTTCAAATTTATCTGCACCATTGGATATGCAGCAAGAAAATCTGGACGGTCAGAATCTGTGCTCTCAGATCTACAGTCGGGATTGGATTCCGAAGCCCCCCTGCCATTCTACCTTTAAGCGGAGGGGGGGGGTTCCAGAATTGGGCGCGCATCTCTCGAGCATCCAGGATTAAAGCACCCAGATCAATGATGCTCAAGCGATTCTGGACCCCCTTTTCAATTCTTCCTTTAATTAAAGGGGGGGGGGTCCGAAATGGTGGGGTATTAAAGAAGGGCCCCATTCCTTTCGTGTCACCTTTTGTATCGTTCTCCTCCCCACCTACCATCTGTCCTCCACCTGATCGTGTGCCAAGGCTCGTTCCCTTATATGGCTATTGTCATAACCAAGCGCTTATGCTTAAAGTACTTTTCGCGAATTCACGTTTTGTGAATATGGAGATGAGGCATCTCGACTCTCCAAGTCGCGATCTTCGAAATCTCAAAACAGAGCTTATATGGAGTGACTCCTTCCCTTCTTGTGACCAAGGGTTGTGGCCACAACCTTATGCATAAGGCGCTTTCGCGATTTCACATTTCCCTGTTCCTAAGATGGAGATTCCCATCACTCCAAGTCACGATAGCCGAGACTCCGAGATGGAGTCAGATCAACGGTCAAGATCAAACCTTGATCTGATGACTAAGATCAAACCTTGATCTGACGGCTAAGATCAAACCTCGATATGATGGCTAAGATCAAACCCCGTTCCTTTGACTTTCCAGTCAACGACATGATGATCTTTCGCCACGTGTCCTATGGACCCAATGGTTCAGATCTTGTCATGATTTCGACACTTCACAGACCTTCTTCATGCTTGATAAATGGTCCACATTCCTTGGTGATCTAACGATCAAGATCTTTTCATGAATTCGCATATCGCGATTTCAAATTCTTGTGGTGAATGTTTTTTATGCTTCCAACTTCCGATCCATGAAACTATGAAAGGGTGTAAACCTGCTAACGTCACACGTGTCAAACACCTGCCATGTGTCACCCTGATTCGTGACTTACATGTGCTTGAAATGTTGAATCAGTCTGACACTTGTCATTATCTGGTTGTGCCACGTGTTCCTAGCTTACGTGGTTTGCTGACGTGAGTCGGATCGACGGTCCAGATCTTATCTTGATCTGACGGCTTCGATTAAATCATAATATCGCATATCGTAATTTTTGGATTCATGATGTTAATAATATTTGACATGTTTAACTCACGATCCTCGAAACTCTGACATGGAATGGGATCAATGGTCCATATTCAACCTTGATCTGATGGCTTAGATTAAGTCACAATTTTGCATATCGCGATTACGCCCGCTTCTCCTTGTTATACTTTAAAAGGTGTGCAGGTTCTCCTTGATCCAGCGATGATCAAGTCCTGTGCTTGGATCTAACGTCTGAGATCTGCCCTCCTGTTCAGCGCTCTAAATGCTTCTCGGGCCTTCGATCATTTTATCAATGTTGCGTTGCCTTCGATAATTCGATCTTCTTGGACTTATCTTCTATTTGCCTGTTGATCATCGTTGTTGTACTCAAGCCATCATCAGTGTTGTACTTTCCATCAATGACAATCATATGCTTCCTGTTAAACATTTTCCATCAATCTCCCCCTTTGGCATTGATGGCAACTAAGGCACCCAAATTCTTTTCTCCCCCTTTGACATCAATGTCAGAGAAGAGGCATGCTCCCCCTGAGCTATTGCAGTAATTTTAGGAGGCATTAGATATTCAAACAATACAAATCTCCCCCTAACAAGAAGGACTCTTTTAGGTGTGAAACGAAATGACACCCAACTTATGTCTGAGATATTCAAACAGTGTCTTGGCTAGGGGCTTAGTAAAGATGTCTGCAATGTGTTCTATAGTGGGAATGTAATGGACCTGAACAATCTGACTGGTGACTTGCTCTCTCAGAAAATGATATTTTATGGGAATATGTTTTGTCTTGGAGTGGAAGACAGGATTTTTAGACACACTGATGGAACTAGTGTTATCACAATGAATTGGGATCAGTGCAGTGTATTTTACCTCTAAGTCTGCAAGTGTCTGAATCATGCATAATACCTGAGTGCAACAAGTAGCAGCAGCAATGTACTCTACCTTTGTGGTTGATAAAGAAATGGAACCTTTCTTTTTACTAAGCCATGCTACTAAGGAGTCACCCAAGAAGAATGCTCCTCCACTGGTTCTTTTTCTCTCATCAACACAGTTTGCCCAATCTGCATCTGAATAAGAAGTCAACTAAAGACTTTGATTTATGGGATACCACAGACCATAAGTCATTGTCTCTTTCAAATACCTGAATATCATTTTGACAGCTTGCAAATGAATTTGTTTAGGTGCAGCCTGATATCTTCCTACCATTCCTACAACATGCATTATGTCTGGGAGAGATGTTGTGATGTACAGCAGGATTCCTATCATTGATCGATATGAGCTTTGATCAACATCAGGAGAATCATCATACTTGCTTAGTTTACATCCAGTTACCATAGGTGTACCCACAGGTTTAGAATCTTCCATTTGAAACCTTTTCAGCATTTCTCTTAGGTATTTTTCTTGATAAATGAACATCCCTTCAGGCCTCTGAGTAATTTGTAGACCAAGAAAAAATGACAGTTCTCCTATCATAGACATTTCAAATTTAGACTCCATGGCAGAAGAAAACCATTGTACCAGTGAATCCTTATTACATCCAAAGATGATGTCATCTACATAGACCAGTACGATGAGCAAATCGTTTTCCTCTGTCTTAATATACAAATTGTTTTCGGTTGTTCCTGTAATGATCCCAAGCCAAATTATGGCATGGAATCACTAACTACCATTGGTTTTTGAACGTGTCGGTGTTTATTGAGCTATTAAGTGCATACAAGATTGATTCAATACATGAAGATCATCATACATTCAAGATATAGAAGCACAAGCAAAGATCTAACCCTTTTATTATAAGCAATGCAGGATCAATACAATAGATGGTCGATCTGGCATAAACCTCAGATGGCCATACAAACAATAGATATGAGATACTACAAAATGCTCCCGTCAATACAAAGAAGCCTCTAAAGGCTGAATAAGTAATGAATACTAGTATCAAGCAGATTTGAATGTCGAACCCTTCAACCAGAGAGTGCCACCTCCAAGTCGAGACATAAGCCCTCAATAATTCGTCCCTGATGGAAGAATGGTCCAAACGAGCCCAAACTCGGTCAAGTAATAGATCAGGGCAGTGGGATCCTCCTCCTGAAGTCTCAAGCCCAACGTAAAAGGCAAACCTCTCCAAGTGCTAAATATTCTAAGAGAGTTGCACCCTCCTGAATAGCTAAATTGAACCTTCCTCAATGGTATGGTGCGCCCTTGCTGGAAATTTCCCAATAATACGGTCCTGTTGTCTGCTGGGGCTCTAGAACGAGATATGCTGAGAATAGAATGGTGTGGAGGAATATTTCATCCCCGAGACCAAGTTGTGGAACAAGGTGAGTGGATATTTCACCACTGAGTTTCTCAAAAGGGTTTGTACAACAAACCCTCAAACTGAATGCTCAAGAGCACTAACAAGAAATATACCAAAAATCAGGATCCATGATAGGTGCTCCCCATCCCCTTACTTATAATTTTTCCTTCTGATTCTCTATTGAGTTAGGTTACTCCCATGGTTAATTTCTATTCTTCTGTTGAGTTATCTCTTAATCCCTTTATCCTTTTTCTTTCTCAAGTCAACTTAAAAATATAACTTTAGTCTAGTTGACCTTCCCCCTCAGTGTGAGACTATGACCTAGTGGGGGTGCCCAGGCCACTGAGTCTCCTCATCACCTCTCTAAGAGGTGGGGGACATTAAAATCTCCCCTGCTTGAAATTGCTTGTCCTCAAGAAATTCCAAACATGCTTCTCTGACCACGTGCTCCTTTTCCCAAGTGGCATCCTCAATGGGTAAATCCTTCCACCTGATTAGGTACTCCTTGATGCTTCGGTTTTTTAGCCTCTTCTCTCAGACTTCCAATATCTCTTTCGGAATTAGAATAAGTTGTCCCTCTTCATCCATGGGGGGTAATACCTCAATAGGTTTGATGTGTTGGCCAAGGGATTTCTTAAGACAGGAAACATGGAAGATGTTGTGTATTTTGCTGCCCTATGGAAGCTCCAGCTCATAATCTACGACCCCTATCTTTCTGCTAACCCTATAGGGTCCAAAGAAACATGGATGCAGTTTCTCTGCTCTGCTTTTTTAATGGATGCCTGCATGTATGGTTGCAGTCTCAGATAGAATAATTCACCAACCTCAAAAGTACGATCAACTCGGTGCTTGTCTGCTTGGACCTTCTGTTGGTTTTGTGCCCTATGTAGATGATCCTTCAGTTCCCTGAGAATGTGTTGGCTCTGCTCGATCCAATCCTATACCATAGGTGCCTTATTGTCACCAAACACAATCTCCACAAATGATAAAGGATCATAGCTATACAAGGCTCAGAATGGTGACATGCCAATGGACATATGTTGGGTGGTGTTGTAGCAATACTCTCCCAGATGCAACCATCTGGTCCATGCTTTTTGTTTCCCTGCCACATAGTTTCTGAGGTAGCCTTCCACCCATTTGTTGACTATCTCTGTCTTTCCATCCATCTGAGGGTGATAGCTAGTGCTAGGGGTCAAGGCTGTACCATCCAACCTGAATAACTCCTGCAAGAAAGTACTCATAAACCTGCTATCTCTATCGTTGACAATGGTCTTGGGTAGGCCTTGCAACCTGAAAATCTCCCTGAAGAACAATTTAGCCACCTGTGCTACACTGAAGTCGGTAGCTATGGCGAATAAATGTGAAAAATTTGTTAACCTGTCCACCACTACAAATATGCAGTCCTTCCCTTGCATCTTTGGTAGTCCAGTGATGAAATCCATGGATATGCTTTCCCACTTGTGCTCTAGAATGGGCAAGGGTTGCAATTGTCTTGCTGGGTGCGTGTGCTCATCCTTTTTTGCCTGACATGTAGTACACTCTTTGACGTGCTTAATCACATCCTCTTTGAGACCCTTCCAAGAGAACCTTTCTCTCACCTGCCTGTACGTCTTGTTGATCCCCTGATGTCCTGTCATTGGTGAGTCATGGCACGTCTGCAATACTTTAGCCTTGAAGGTCGATCTAGGAACCAAGAAGATTTGGTCTTTGTAGTAGATGAGGTTATTTATAACCTTGAAATCTTCATCTTGTACATGTCCGTCCAGTAGATGGCATGCAAACTGATCCTCTGTATACTCCATCACCAGATGGTCTTTCCAGTCAACTGTTACCCCTGTTATGGCAAGGATGGATGGCCTCCTGGATAAGGCATTAGCCACCACATTTTTCTTCCCCTTGACAAACTCAATGTCAAAGTCATAGGCCTTTATTCTTCTTACCCATTTTTGTTGCCTCTCGTTCAAGTCCTTCTGTTCCAATAGATATTTGAGACTCTTATGATCTGACTTGACCACAAACCTGGCACCAACCAAGTATTGCTGAAATTCAGCTAGTGCATGCATGATAGCCAACATTTCTTTGTCATAAATGTTGTAGAGTAGTTCGGGACCCCTGAGCTTCCGACTCTCATAGGCAAGCGGGTGCCTCTTTTTCAACAGTACGGCCCCTATTCCTTCCCCGGAGGCGTCACACTCCACGGTAAAAGGAAGATTGAAATCTGGAAGGGATAAGACTGGGCACGTACTCATCACTTCCTTCATCTTGTTCATCGTTATTTGAGCCTCCTCGTCCCACTTGAAGGCTCCTTTCTTAGTCAAATCGGTCAAGGGTGCACACAGCTGAGAAAATCCTTTGACAAATTTCCTGTAATACATGCACATACCCAGAAATCCTCTCAATTCGGTGAATGTCTTAGGAGTAGGCCATTCCATGATGGCTTGTATTTTCTCCTGATGTACCTGTACCCCCTTTTCCCCGATGATGTGTCCTAAATAGAGGATCTCTGTCATTCCAAACTCACATTTGGACTCCTTAGCATACAGTGATTGTTCCTCCATGATTGACAAAATTTGATCCACATGCCTGAGATGCTCCTTCCATGTCTTGTTGTAGATAAGAAAGTCATCAAAAAATACCAACAGGTACTTCCTCAGCTTCTTGTTGAACACATGGTTCATACATGATTGGAATGTAGCAAGGGCATTGGTTAAACCAAAGGGCATCACCAAAAAATAATAATGGTCGTAGTGACATCTAAAATTCGTTTTTGAGATGTCTTCCTCCCTCATCTTGATCTGATGATAACCAGAGTGAAGATCAATCTTCGTGAAGTAGATGGCCCCATGCATTTCATCCAATAGTTCATCAATCCTGGGTATCGGGTACCTGTTTTTTATGGTCTTTTTGTTCAAATCCCTGAAGTCAATGCACATTCTCATAGTGCCATCTTTCTTCTTCACCAGCACTACTGAAGAAGAAAAAGGGTTGTTGTTGGGTCTGATGTGCCCCATGTCCAAAAGTTCCTTGATGTCCTTCTCTATCTCATCTTTGTACTTCTTGGGGTGTCTGTATGGTGTGGTGATAACTGGTTTGGCCCCTTCCTCTAGCTCAATAATGTGCTCAAACCCTCTATCTAGTGGTACCCCTGGAGGAATAGGCCCAAACACCTTGTGGTGCCTGTCAAGGATTTCTTT
>ML776787.1:1593882-1609725 GCA_009831015.1 Picea engelmannii
ACCTCTCTTGCTGGGATTCCTTCATCAATTTTTACATCAATACAGTCAACCATTTTATGCAGCCTCTTATTATAGAATCTGTATCCTTTACTGTTTGTAGCATACCCTAAGAAAATACCTTCATCCGCCCTGTCATCATATTTTCCAAGGTTCTCATCATTATTCTTTATGTAGCATTTACTCCCAAAGTCTCTGAAGTGTTTGATTGAGGCAGGTCTTCCCAACCATAATTCATAAGGTGTCTTATCACTTTGTGGTCTGAGGTGAGCTCTGTTAAGCACATGGACTGTTGTGTGTATTGCTTCTACCCAGTAGGTTTGACCAATGTTCTTCTCATTCATCATCAACCCGGCCATTTCTTGCATTGTTCTGTTTTGCCTCTCAACTACTCCATTTTTTTGTGGATTTCTTGGGATTCTGTATTCTCTCTTGATCCCATGCTCATCGAAGAATTCCTTGAAGTCTCTTGACATAAACTCTCCTCCCCTGTCTATTCTTACTGCCTTTAACCTCTTCCCTATTTGAGTCTCAGTTAAAGCCTTAAATATCTTAAACTTCTCAAATGCTTCAGCTTTTTCTTTGAGAAAGGCAACCCAAGTAAGTCTGGAGTAATCATCGATAATCAACATGAAGTAGTTTTATTTCCCTGTGCCTTCCTGTCTTGATGGTCCACATAAATCCATATGAACTAGTTGGAGTGGTTTCTCTGTTGAAGTAAATCTCTTGGACTTAAACTGTGTCGTGTTTTGCTTCCCTACTTGAAAGGGTTTACACTGAATCTTTGGGCTTTAATATTCTCGGAAGATCTTTTACTGCCTCGAGGTTTTTGAGTTTCATTAAGTGGTCAAAGTTTAGATGTCCAAGTCTCCTATGCCATAACCATCTTTCATCATGTTTGCTTAGATGACATTCTTCTCTATTTCCTTTCAGCACATATACATTATTTTATGTCCTTATGCCTTTGGCCACCACTTGTCCTGAGTTTACAGACTTTATCTTGCAGTCCTTGGACGTGAACAAAACCTCGCATCCTCTATCACACATTTGACTTACACTGAGTAGGTTATGTTTCAGCCCATCCACAAGTATAACATCTTGGGATTTTCCTTTTCCATTACTTAAGCTCACCATCCCCTTGCCTTTTATTTTCCCTGGAGCATCATTTCCAAAGGTTACACTTCCTGATTTGCTTTCTCTTAGAGATAGAAACTTGCCTTTGTCTCCCGCCATGTGTTTGGAGCATCCACTATCTATATACCAAGGGTTCATTTTTCTTTGAGCAGACAATACTAATCCACACTTGTTACTTTCCTTCTTCTTCCAAAACTTGACATTTTCAGAAGGGAATTTTGAATCTGGTTCATAGTTCCTTAACCGACACTCAATAGATTTATGTCCAAGTTATGACATGTGTAGCATTCAACCTGATTATTCAATAAGTCAAACTTATTGTTGCAGTGTTGCCTACTTATTCACTGTTGATTATTTCTTGGCCTCCTTAGTTGTATGTGTCCAGACTTAAGTTGGCATTTTGCAGTCCGTGAAGGATTATTACTTGACTGTATCATTCTTTGTTGTGGGAAGTATTTATTCCTTTGAAATCTTAATTGCTCATTTCTACGTCTTAAGGAACAATTTACAGCTTTGTGACCAAAGTTAGAACAGTAGGAACAATAGCCATAGAAAAATTCTTTGTACCTGGAAAATGGTTGCATTCTTTGAGAAAATTGATTTCTTTCTTGCCAATGACGTCTTTCAGCAGAGAGAGCATTGTTTGTTTGTTCTACAGATTCAATCCTGGCACCTTTTTCTTTACTCATCCTGGGCGGTTGATTGTCTTCCTTTGTTTCTGTAGGTTTCTTATTTTCATTGGTTGTACTTTTGACCAACTTGATGGGTTCTTCATTTCCTGGCTTCCCACTACTTGATCCCACTTCATAACCCAAACCAGTTTTCAGCTTTGGATTCCTTTGTTGATTTAGGATGGTGGCTAATCCTTCAGAGGATTTGATACTTGACAGATTCTGATTATACAAGGCTTGAAATTTCTCCATTTCCTTCCTTGTTTTCACTACTTCTTGTTCTAATGATTCACATCTTGTCTTCTTTTCTGAAAGTTGTTGTTTCAGAATCTCTTTGATTTTCTTTGCCTCTTCCAATTCTACTTTTAGTAGGACAAGGTCTTCACCAGGTTCTTGACTACCTTTCTCGAACTGTATCAACAATTGTCTTTGCTTTCTGTTCTTGATACTTACTATGTCAATCTCTTCCAATGCACTGATCAGATCTCCTTCGATGTCAACCACATCTTCTTCATCATTCTCATCACTACCTGTGATTTTATTATCATTATTCTCTTTGGCCATAAGCATAAAGTCATTTACCTTATCTTCATAGGAAGAATCACTATCGGTGTCTTCTGAGGAGTCATCATTGTTTACACATAAACTTTTATTTTTATCAAATCTCCTGGATTTGTGCTTCTATTCACCTTCATAGTTCTGATCATGTTTCTTGTGTGGACATTTATTTGCAAAATGATGTATCCTTCCACAGTTAAAGCATTTGAATGGAAGTTTACCTTTGTATTTGCCTGATCCCTTCTTCAGTCTCTTCACAAATTTAGCTTCAATTTCATCAGGCTCAGAATCCTCATTCTTGTCTGCTTTAAATGATGCTTCTCTGGAGGTGGGTTTATCTTTAACTATTCTCATCTCATATGCAGTTAGTGTTCCTAGAAGTTGATCAAACTGCAATGTTTTTAAATCATTAAGTTCTTCTATAGCAGAGACCTTCGGGTTGAACCTATCTGGGAGAGATCTCAAGATTTTCTGAACTAAAGAAGGTTCCTCAATTGTTTCACCAAGTTCCTTCATTGCATTTACCATTTCTTCTATTCTCAGAAATTATTTTCCAATAGTTTCATCTTCCTTCATCTTCAGTTGTTCAAACTGTATTCTGTAGGTTTGAAGCTTTGCATCCTTTACCTTCTCATTACCCTCATAATTATTAATGAGTTTGTCCCACATTTCTTTGGCAGTTTCTAGGTGCATAACTTTTACGAATTCTACTTCTGCAAGACCACTCAAGATAGCATTCATAGCCTTAGCATTGAAGCTAAATTCTAGTTTGTCATCCTTATTAGCTAGAACAACTGGCTTTACATAACCAGTATCTACCACATCCCAGACATATGCACCTAAAGCCATTATGTAGGTTCTCATTCTAACTTTCCAGAAGGCAAAGTTTGTTCCATTGAACAGAGGGGCCTTATTGGTTGAATTTCCTTCATGGATTGACATGTTTAAGCTCTAGGATCTACCCTTAGAAAAAAGGGGGTCAGCTCTGATACCAATTGTTGGACAGCTGAGGGGGGGTGAATTAGTTGTTACCGTGCTTAAGCAATTATGCTTCTTTTAAACTCTTTGTAGAAACACTGAATGATGATCACAATAATGCAGGGAAATAAACAATGGCACTTTCAGCATCATTCACATATATGAGAAACACAGAGATAGATATTTCCCGAGGGAACCCATGCAGGGTAAAAACCTCTTTTTTTCTTTATATGATAAGTAATAGTTACATTCTTTACATTATCATACATATGAGCACCAACTCATAATGAGGATACAACCTCAATTTTGCAAGCTGCAACTTGCTGAGAGCACCAACTCTCTGTTTTCTCTAGCACCCACTAGAAGGAAGCACCAACTCCCTGGTTTTTCTAGCACCAACTAGAAGGAAGCACCAACTCCCTGGTTTCTCTAGCACCAACTAGAAGGAAGCACCAAATCCCTGTGTTCAAGCACCCACTTGAACCTTTGAGGACACCAATCCTCCCTAGCACCTCCCAACCACCCTGAATAATAAACTCTTTGTTACTGAAACTTACTACAGCGATATAACATTATTCAATGGATTACCAGCCCTGTTGTTGTTCTGTTACGCTGCTCTATCCTGTCTGCATCAGTGCCTACTGCACGCCCCTTGCACTTTCTGTTCTTCTACCTTTTATACTCTCTGCACCATGTCCCTTTGATGCACTTTTTGTTCTTCTTCCTTTTATACTCTCTGCACCATGTCCCTTTGATGCAACCTTCCTCTAGCGTGCATCTCTGCTCCTGCGCTCTGCCTCCTTGCTCACACTTGAATTTTCCCCAGGACAACAACAACCACAATAACTCCAACAACAACATCAACATCTCTCTTCTCTGTACTGTGTATATATAGCTTCCGTGCATCTTGTGCATGCAATATTCGCAATGCCTCTGCATGCACACTACGTGCCAAATTCCTCCACATCTCAAGTGCTCTGCGTGATCATCATCGCGACTCTTCAAATTCTCTGGCAGTTCAACCCCTGTGTTTATCATCACTAGGTGTTATGTCGAGATTCCTTTTTCTCTTTGGCAGTTGAGACTCTTCGTCTTCTCTGTGAAAGTCGATCTCACCTTCTATGTTTCAGTTATAGGCCTCAATGCCCATCCAGTTGTTAATCGCCTCCACGAACATCTTCATCCCTCTTGAAGATTCTTAGAGGCTCTTCACCTACTCTATCAATCATCCCCAAGTGTCTTCAAGTCCTCTGGTTGAAACCATCAGTGGTTTCTGGTAGTTATACTATGTCATCCTACAGTTTCCCTCCGATCTTGTTCAAATTTATCTGCACCGTTGGATATGCAGCGAGCAAATATGGATGGTCAGAATCTGTGCTCTCAGATCTACGGTCGGGATTGGATTTCGGAGCCCCCCTGCCATTCTACCTTTAAGCGGAGGGGGGGGGGTCCGGAATTGGGCATGCATCTCTCGAGCGGCCAGGATTAAAGCACGCAGATCAACGACGCTCAAGCAATTATGGACCCCCTTTGCCATTCTGACTTTAACTAAAGGGGCGGGGGTCCGAAATGGTGGGGTATCGAGGAAGGGCCCCGTTCCTGTCATGTCACCTTTTGTATCGTTCTCCTCCCCACCTGTCGTCTATCCTCCACCTGATCGTGTGCCAAGGCTCGTTCCCTTATATGGCTATGGTCATAACCAAGTGCTTATGCTTAAAGTTATTTTCGTGAATTCACGTTTCTTGAATCTGGAGATGAGGCATCTCGACTCTCTAAGTCGCAATCTCTGAAATCCTGAAACGGAGCTTATCTGGATTGACTCCTTCCCTTCTTGTGACCAAGGGTTGTGGCCACAACCTTATGCATAAGGCGCTTTCGCGATTTCGCATTTCATTGCTCCTAAGATGGAGATTCCCCTCACTCCAATTCATGATAGCCGAGACTCTGACATGGATTCGGATCAACGGTCAAGATCAAACCTTGTTCTGACGGCTAAGATCAAACCTCGATCTGATGGCTAAGATCAAACCCTGTTCCTTTGACTTTCCAGTCAGCGACATGATGATATTTCGCCACATGTCCTATGGACCCAATGGTTTAGATCTTCTCATGATTTCGACACGTCACAGGCCTTCTTCATGCTTGATCAATGGTCCACATTCCTTGGTGATCTGACGATCAAGATCTTTTTGTGAATTCGCATATCAGATTTCAACATTCCTATGGTGAATGTTTTTTATGCTTCCAAATCTCGATCTGTGAAACTTCGAGAGGGTGTAAACGTGTTGACGTCACACGTGTCGAACACCTACCATGTGTCACCCTGATTCGTGACTTACATGTTCTTGAAATGTTGAATCAGTCTGACACTTGTCATTACCTAGTTGTGCCACATGTTCCTAACTGACGTGGTTTGTTGACGTGAGTCAGATCGACGGTCCAGATCTTATCTTGATCTGACGGTTGCGATTAAATAGTAATATCGCATATCGTGATTTTGGGATTCCTGATGTTAATAATATTTGACATGTTTAACTAATGATCCTTGAAATTCCAGCATGGACTGGGATCAACGGTCTAGATTCAACCTCGATATGACGGCTCAGATTAAGTCACGATTTCGCATATCACGATTACGCCCGCTTCTCCTTGTTATACTTTAAAAGGTGTGCATGTTCTCCTTGATCCAGTGATGGTCAGGTCCTGCGCTTGGATCGAACGTCTGAGATCTGTCCTCCTGTTCAGCGCTCAAAATGCTTCTCGAGCTTTCGATCATTTTATCAATGTTGCGTTGCCTTCGATCATTCGATCTTCCTGGACTTATCTTCTATTTGCCTGTTGATCATCGTTGTTGTACTCAAGCCATCATCAGTGTTGTACTTGCCATCAATGACAAGCATATCCTGCCTGTTAAACATTTTCCAACACGATCTTCTTCATCTTCAGTTTGTTATATGTCCCCTTCGGAAACCTTTCCTTTCTCAGATGTGCCAGAATCAAATCACCAACCTCAAATTGAAGTTGTCTTCTATGTTGATCTGCTCTGCGCTTATACTCTTGGCTCGATTTCTTCAATCGCTCCTTCACCTGGCTGTGAAGTTCCTTCATTGCCTCTATGAAATCCTCTGGACTAGCACTCCTAGTTGCATTCTGTTTTGAATCTCTCAATTCTGAAACACCTCTTGGCTGCATCCCATAAACAATCTAGAATGGACTTTTCCCTGTGTGTCACATACCCACTACCTAAATCGGATTTTTCTGGTCTTCTGCCGGAGCAGAACCCCTAATTATCCATGGAGGCCTAGCGCAAGCTGGCTCTTTCTCTCTCCTTCTCCGTTCCCATGTGATTGCAGGTCATGTTCACGGTTCAATTTGAATGCAGTGCCTATTTGAATTTCATGCCTCGGCGCTACAGTAATGTCTAATTGTTCGACTCTGCAACCACCGAACCCCGACAGGGCTAGCAACTAGCCAATTGGGACGAATCCCTATAGGGTCAGCAAATGGCCAATAGGAACAAATCCCAACAGGGGTAGAGAACCGCCAATGAGCTTAGGCCCCATCACGCGGTTAATTGGACTACAGGTGGCAGAAATGGAAACTCGACATGGTAGTCAACATGACAAGAGGGGGGCCCCACTTCACACACCACACTATTTCGGACCCCCCCCCCATTAAAGGAAGAATGGAAAAGGGGGTCCAGAATTCGACTGAGCGCCGTTGATTATGATGAATTAATCTCGACCGTTCGAGAGTTGCGTGTCCAATTCTGGACCCCCCCCCCTACCGCTAAAGGCAAAATAGTAAGGGGGCTCTGGAATGGAACCTCAATCGTTGATCTGGGTAGGTGGACTCTGGCCGTCCAGATATGCTCGCCGCTTATCCTATAGCATATTCACGTCCTGGCTTAAGTTGACGTCTCATATCCACATCTAACGGTCGTTATAGACACTGAGATCCTCCGAAAGAATCTCGTCCGTTCATCGGGGTTTATCATCATGAGAGTCTGGATTCTCGATCTCGAGACTCCCGAATCCCCGATCCCCGAAACAGGTAATCTCTCAACATGTCACCTCCTTAAATCGGAAGGTCCAAAACTACTCCGAGGTTTCCACCCAGGAAAATCCCGATCCCTTGTCACCAGGACTCCCAATCTTGTGATTTTTTATTCCCCAGAAATGGGTGATCTCTTGACACATGGCCTTCATTAATCGGATGGCTTAGATCCATCCCGAGGTTTTCACAATGGAAAATCCCGAACTCTTGTCAACAGGAATCCTGATTCCATGATTCCCGATTTCCCAAAACGAGAGATCTTACGACACGTGGCATCCATTAATCGGACGACTCAGATCTACTCCGGAGTTTCCAAAATGGAAATTCCCAAACTTTTTTCAACAGGAATTGTGAACCCACGATTCCCAATTCACAGAGGTTTTTAACCCTCGGGTAATTCCGTATAGATCCAACGGCTGTCGGGTTCTTCCAGAGGAGATCTGACAACTCATAATGGTTCCTACCCATGCATTCTTCCACGACTCCCTGGGCATGGAAAAGATCCACGTTCCAGATAATCTCATGAACCTTGGGGATCTACGGTCTTAAACACTTCGCTACCCACGAAGACACAAGAAAACCAAGTGGTCAGGCATTTAACGCCCTACATTCTCCTACTAATCTAATGGTCGTGGGTGACCGCAGATCTCCCGACGGGATCTCACCCGACGATTCATTACTTCATCCTTATGCCATCATCTCGGTTTTCAAGAGGATCGTTCCTCCTTATGCAGGGTTACTAAGGCCTTACGCCTTTACAACTGCCTTCCTGGTTCTTGATGGGCTTTTCAAGGAAGGTATTTCTATGGGGAGATTTACTCAGGGTACTACCTGAGGTATGTAAGGATGTCATCCTCCCAAGAACCAGATGTGAAGTATGAATTTGATCAGTATGCACACAAATAATGAATTCATGAAGACATAAATCATACGTAGTCTTTCCATATCAATATACAACTACTAGTACTGATAAAAACACCATACAGTCATTCTTATAATGAAATCATTCATAGTTTCACAGCTTATGAGCATAATTATCAGAATAAGCACATATATATATATATATATCAAGATGCCAGAGGCAAAACACTTATCAGAATTAACACCATGGGTCAAGCAACTGCTGAGAGGGGTGCTCGTTTCCACCCAACCGTAGGCTTAGCAAATCCCAATGGATTTACCACTAGCCACCCCTGAGATGAGACCACGATGCTGTGAAACTGCATCTCCATTTGCCAGTGACCAGGAGCGAAGGTTGCAATCCTTCCTCTCTGCTATCACTCACTCTATGTAATGCTAGAGTTCTCCCCTCGCGTCTACCCCTCCATCACTTCTACCCTACACCTTATCCTCTTGCGAGGTTGTGTGTGGTGTGACTACCCTCGCACTGGCCAGTAATGATGGCTCTACGGATGGGAGATTCACCTCCCCATCCCTCATTAATTCCTGAGGAGCCATCTACCTACCAGTTTGCGAGGCATTTAATTCAGGGCCAACAAGCCGCTTTTGGTTCTCCGGGCCAGTGGAGTCCAAATATGGTATTAATTCTCGGTGGAAGTTAACGCCGCCTTTTTAGGTGCCTTCCACCGCCATCGTGGTATCTTTTCTGCATGTCCCCTCTCAGCAGTCCTGCAGTAAAATTTCATAATTTTATTCACATTTATTGACCTTTTACTCAAGGTCCATTTACATCACATATTCACATTTATGAGTTTGCCATAGTTCTTGGCCAGTCCAATTATATTTACAAGTTGGGGGAAATAGGGTGTTACAATTCCCTCCCCCTTAAAAAGGAACATCGTCCTCTATGTTCTTATCTACTAACATGAATTGCATGTACATAAGTAAACAAAATCGGATATGCCTGTCTCATGGCATCCTCCATTTCCCATGTAGCCTCGGCTGGGCCAAAATGTTTCCACTACACCTTGACCTGTGCAATGGTTCTATTACGGAGCGGGGTTTCCTTTCTGTCCAGTATGCATTGGGGTTCTGGTAGAAATTCTCCCTCCGGTTCCACCTGGATCACAGACCAGTCAATTATATGATTAACATCATGTACATATTTCTTCAATAATGAAACATGGAAAACATTATGTGCTTTTACTGTGGGAGGAAGTGCTAGCCAATAGGATACAGGTCCCACTCTATCTAGAACCTCAAAGGGTCCACAATACCAGGGTGCCAACTTGGCACAAGTTCCCATTTTTAGGGAACTCCTTCTGGGCTTGATTCTGAGATATACATGGTCTCCCATTTTGAACTCTCTTGGAGTTCTCTTTTGATCAGCATAACTTTTCTGTCGGTTCTGAGCGACCTTCAGATTTTGTTTTATCTGAGTTACTTGTTGTTCCATTTCTTTCAACATGTCGGGTCCAAAAGAAATCCTATTTACAGGATTACTCCAACTAACTGGAGTATTACACTGTCTACCATAGAGGACCTTGAAGGGACTCATCTTTAAGGATGCTTGGTAGCCGTTCTTGTAGGCAAATTCTACCAATGGAAGGTAGTCCTCCCATTTCCTAGGTTGATGCATTACATACATCCTTAACATATCCTCTAATATCTGATTCACTCTTTCTGTCTGTCCATCGGTTTGAGGGTGGTAGGAGGTGCTAAACAACAATTTGGTCTCCAATCCCGCCATCAGTGATTTCCAAAAATTGGAAGTGAATTTTGTGTCTCTGTCAGACACTATCTCTTTCGGCATAACGTGCAGTATGAACACCTCTTTCATGAATATCTGGGCGATATCTATCACCTTGCAGGTTGATTTGATGGGGATGAAATGAGCAGACTTGCTCAGTTTATCCACCACCACAATAATGGCATCATTATGTTTGGTTGAAGTTGGTAATCCAGTGATAAAATCCATGGAGATGGTTTCCCATTTCCATTTTGGGATGGGTAAAGGGTGTAATAGTCCTGCTGGGTGTCGATGTTCTTCTTTAACCTGTTGACATTCTATGCATTCGGCCAAATATTTAGCTATGTCTTTCTTCAATCCAGACCAATAAAATTCTTTCTGGGTGGCAGTGATCATTTTCTGGTATCCTGGGTGTCGAGTGTATGGTCTTTTATGTAGTTCATCCATAATGAACCTCTTCAAGTCATCAAAATTTTGAATGTACAGTCTATCTCTATAAGTGAGTAGACCTCCTTCGGTCATCTGGTAGCCTTCATACTTTACTTTAGATGTTTCTTGTTGTAGGTACAGGGTCACAGTTTGAACGAAGGGATCTGTCTCTTGTGCATTTCTGACTCTGTTCTTGACATCTATCTCCGAGTTACTCATCGCTGCTAGGTGAATTGTTTTCATGCTTCTTCTAATGGCATCGGCCACCCTATTTTCCTTCCCTTTGATGTGTTTGATTTCAAAATCAAATTCACTAAGCAGGGCCATCCATCTAGCTTGTTTAGCATTGAGCTTCGGTTGGTCGAGCAAATACCGTAATCCGCAGTGATCTGTCATAAGTACAAATTTTCTTCCCAAGAGGTAATGCCTCCACATTTTTAAGGCATGCACTATGGCAGCCAGTTCTAGATCACGAGTCACATAGTTGACCTCATGTTCATTCAATTTATAGGAATCATAGCAGATCACCTTTCCTTCCTGCATAAGGACTCCTCTGAGCCCTTCCTTACAGGCATCGGTGCACACAAGGAAGTCAGCTTTTGGGTCAGTGATTTTCAACACGGGTGCATGGGTTAGTAGATGTTTCAAGGTTTGAAATATTTCTTCACATTGTTGTGTCCACATGAATTTTGTCCCCTTCTTCTGGAGGGCAGTGATTGGACAACCAATCTTGGAGAATCCTTTTATAAATCTCCTATAGTATCCCGCCAAACCCATAAAGGATCTGATGTCTGAGACATCGTTTGGGGTAGGCCATTCCATGATAGACCTAATATTGTCAGGATCTACTACTACCCCTTCCTCGGTCAGAACATGTCCCAAGTAATGTATTTGCTTCTGAAAGAAGTCACATTTGTTGAATTTAGCATAGAGTTGATTTTCTCTTAGCACTTGTAGCACAAGTCTGAGATGCTCTTCATGTTCTTCTCTATTCTTAGAGTAGATTAATATGTCATCAATGAAGACTAGTACAAATGTATCTAAAAATTTACTGAGTACATTGTTCATTGAGCACATTAAAGTGGCAGGGGAATTGGTTAACCCAAATGGCACTACCACAAACTCATAATGACCATACCGTGTCCGGAAAGCGGTTTTATGGATGTCTTCACCCTTGATTCGGACTTGATGGTATCCCAACCTCAAGTCAATCTTTGAGAAAATAGACGTGCCTCCCAACTGATCGAATAGATCATCGATCTTGGGCAAGGGGTACTTGCTCTTTATGGTTACTTTATTAAGTTGTCTATAATCTATACACAGTCTAAGGGTGCCATCCTTCTTTTTCACAAACAGGATTGGTGCTCCCCATGGGGAAACGCTGGTTCGAATATAACCCTTCTCCATCATTTCTTTCAATTGTAATTTGAGTTCCACTAACTCAGGTGTGCTCATCCGGTAGGGTGTCCTAGACACCGGCACCACTCCTGGTGCAAGCTCTATCGACAAGTCAATGTATTTTCTCAGAGGTAGGCCTGGTACCTCTTCCGGAAACACATCTCTATATTCTCTCAGGATAGGGTGTTCATCAGGGCTTGGTTTAGCACCTTCGGTTGTTTTCAACACCTGTATTTCATATAGGGGACATCCCTTTCGGCAATACTTTCTCATTTGCAGGGCTGATATTTGTCTCACCGAGACCAGTTTTTGGATCCCTTGAAGGGTTATCCTTTTTCCTTCTTTGCTCACACATTCTAAGGTTTTATGGTAACAGTCCAATTTGGATTTACGGGTGGACAACTAGTGCATACCAATAAACATATCGTATGATCCCAGGGGTAATACGTTAAGGGTTGCTTGGGTGGGGAATTCACCCAACATTAACTGGCAGGCTGGTATGGCCTCTACCACCTTTCTTTTAGTGCCAGTGGCTAACTGTACCAACCATGGCTTGGTTTGTTTTTGTCGTTGTAGCTTACACTTATCCACAGTCTTAGGAACTATATAACTCAAATTTGAACCAGGGTCAATTAAAACAGACACTAGATGGTTGAAAATCATACCTTCTATTTCCACCACTGAAGCCTAGTGGTCAGCTTGCTTATTATACAAGGCTACATAAATCTGTGACACACTCCTTGCCACATCATTGACTGTGGTAGCTTCTTGAATGTTATAAACTTTCTGACTGTTTTGTTTTCGGTGTGGACAGTCTCTCAGGAGATGCTCTTCTCTGCAACCCCAACATTTTAGAGGTTCTTTCTTTGGGTTATTAGTCTTTACTGGTATAGGTCCAGAATTTTTATTTCCTTCTAATGATGGAAAGTTCTGCTGGAGTACACTCCGGGTTGGAAAGTTCATTCTAGGGTTCTTCTTGTAGCTCTTAAATCCTGAGGATTTGATCCCTTTTTTCTGAAATTTCGAACCACTCTTCTGTCTCCAGTCTCCACGAGACTCTGCCCAATGTCCATATTGTTCATGACAATATGTTGCCTTTCGAATAGTGTCTTCTAAGGTCTTTGGCTCGTCGAATTCAATTTGGTTCTGGTATTCCTTGTGTAGCCCACTGATGAAGCATTGCACCTTCGCCTTCTCTGCTTTGATGTAGGGTACATATCTCAATAAGTCGAGGAATTTGGTGACATATTCCTCTATATTGAGTTTCCCCAGTTTGAGTTCATAAAGCTCTTTAGCCTTCTCGACAAAATATCTTTCTGACAAATACTTCTTCCAGAAGTACTTCTCAAACTGTTTCCAAGACAGGTCCTCCTTGCGGACCCCTTTCATATTCTTAAGATCTTCCCACCAGATGGAAGCCTTTTCGTTTAGATTGAAAGTGGCCACTCGCGCCTTCAAATTTTCTGAAAAATCATGGACTCTGAAATATTTCTTCAGTCCGAGTAGCCAAGCCTCGGCTTCCTCTCCCTTCTTTATCTCACTGTCGAAGGAGGGAGGTTTGGCCTTTCTGAATTCCTCAAATTTATGACCCTTGGAAGTCTTTTTCTTCTTTTGTTCTCTTCGAGAATAGGAACTGGTCCTGCTGCTGGAAGAGCCTTCTGAATCGCCAACTTCCTTCTCAGTGGAAGCGTCTGGCACTGGTCCTTTACCTCTGGGGTGAACCTTCCTTGAGGTGCTCCTCTCAGTATGGCCACTAATACAACCATGTTTCTGCACTTCAGGTTCATGTTGCATTTGTCGTTGTAGGTCGGATAAGATCTGTAGTAACACTGCATTAATTTCAGTTTGCTTTTCTTGTTCTTTCATCATCCTTTCATTGTTGGCCTTGCAGCTTTGCAATTCAACCATGAGACTCCTCACAGTCTCAGCTAGGTCTGGAGGGGTTCCTATTGCTCTTCTTTCATCAGACTCTTCGTCTCTATTGTGGGAGCATTCTCCCATCTCTTGGTGAGTCACCATTCTCTGCATCTGTAAATTCCCGCAGCCGATCATCCGCTTAGGTGAAAAGACAAACGTTGATTGTTAGTCAAGAGTTAGATATATTTTTATAATATGCGCATAATTTATAATTCTTTCACATGCATACACAGTCGGATTCTTGTTTCCAAGTTTTCAATCCTAGACAAGAGAGTTACGTTAGGGGGTTTTTCTTCGTAGGAGTACTTCGAATAGAGCTTATGCAGGACTCGTGCATGAGCCCAACCATGCCGAGTATTGTAGCCATGCTCTGATACCACTTTGTCACATACCCACTACCTAAATCAGATTTTTCTAGTCTTCTGCCGGACCAGAACCCCTAATTATCCATGGAGGCCCAATGTAAGTTGGCTCTTTCTCTCTCCTTCTTTGTTCCCATGTGATCGCTGGTCATGTTCACGGTTCAATTTGAACGCAGTGCCTATTTGTATTTCATGCCTAAGCGCTACAGTAATGTCTAATCGTTCGACTCTGCAACCGCCAAACCCCGACAGGGCTAGCGACCGGCCAATGGGGATGAATCCCTATGGGGTCAGCAAATGGCCAATAGGAACAAATCCCAACAGGGGTAGAGAACCACCAGTGAGAACAAGCCCCGTCGCACGGTTAAGTGGACTACAGGTGGCAGAAAGGGAAACTTGACACGGTAGTCGACATGACAGGAGGGGGCCCCCACTTCACACACCACACTATTCCGGACCCCCCCCCATTAAAGGCAGAATGGCAAGGGGGGTCTGGAATCCACATGAGTGTCGTTGATTATGATGAATTAATCTCGACCGTTTGAGAGTTGCGTGTCCAATTCTGGACACCCCCCTACCGCTAAAGGCAAAACAGTAAGGGGGCTCCGGAATGGAACCTCAGTCGTTGATCTGGGCAGGTGGACTATGGCCGTCCAGATCTTCTCGCCTCTTATCCTATAAAATATTCATGTCCTAGCTTAAGTTGATGTCTCATCTCCACATCTAATGGTCATTACAGACCCTGAGATCCTCCGAAAGAATCTCGTTCGTTCATCGGGGTTTATCATCACGAGAGTCCGGATTCTCGATCTCGGGACTCCTGAATCCCCGATCCCCGAAACGGGTAATCTCTCAACACATCACCTCCTTAAATCGGACGGTCCACAACTGCTCCGGGGTTTCCACCCAGGAAAATCCCGATCCCTTGTCGTCAGGACTCCCAAGATCACGATTTCCGATTCCCCAGAAATGGCTGATCTCTTGACACGTGGCCTTCGTTAATCAGACGGCTTAGATCCATCCTAGGGTTTTCACAATGGAAAATCCCGAACTCTTGTCAAGAGGAATCTCGATTCCGTGATTCCCAATTTCCCGAAATGGGAGATCTTATGACACGTGGCCTCTGTTAATCGGACGGCTCAGATATACTCCGAGTTTCCACAATGGAAAGTCCCGAACTCTTGTCAACATAAATCCCAATCTCGCAATTCTCGATTCACAGAGGTTTTTAACCCTCAGGTAATTCCGGATAGATCCAACGGCTGTCGGGTTTTTCCAGCCGAGATCTGACGACTCATAATGGTTCCTACCCATGCATTCTTCCATGAATCCCTGGGCATGGAAAAGATCCATGGTCCAGATACTCTCATGAACCTTGGGGATCTACAGTCCTAAACACTTCGCTACCCACGAAGACACAGGAACACCAAGTGGTCAGGCATTTAATGTCCTACTTTCTCCTACTAATCTAACGATCGTGGGTGACCGCAGATATCCCGACGGGATCTCACCTGACGATTCATTACTTCATCCTTATGTCGTCATCTCGATTTTCAAGAGGATCGTTCCTCCTTATGCAGGGTTACTAAGGCCTTACGCCTTCACAACCGCCTTCCCGGTTCTTGATGGGATTTTCAAGGAAGGTATTTCTATGGGGAGATTTACTCAGGGTACTACCTGAGGTATGTAAGGA
>ML776787.1:1612885-1658199 GCA_009831015.1 Picea engelmannii
GGCTCGTTGTTTCAGCAGAGAATTCCATGCAAAGTTATGCTGTCCAGATTCAGAGCTCAGTCCTCTTGACAAGCCATCAGTCTACAGCCTAATTCAGAGTTCTTTCACCGTTTCATTTCAGCTCTACTTGTTTTGTAAGGAAATCACAATCTTGAGAGATTCGAAGGACCTTCCATTGGAGGGAGAGGGAATATTTATCTCTGCCCTCAGCGTGTACTTTGGTTTCCCTAAATAGATCAAGCCTGGAACCATTGTGGACTTCCTTGTCTCATGTTTGATATTTCTGTTTATTTCCAAATTGCTGTTTTCTTCACAGCTATTAGATTAGATTGTTTTCTGTTTTGTTTTTTTGCTTTCTATTAACACTCTTGCTGCTATAGATGTTCTGCCTTGGTGAACCCTGCAAGGCATGCAGAGCGGTCTCTATTTTGCTCATCTCCTGACAGATTGACCGAGAACAGGTTAGATGTTTCAAGGTTTGAAATCTTTCCTCACATTGCTGTGTCCACAGGAATTTTGTCCCCTTCTTCTGGAGGGCAGTGATTGGACAACCAATCTTGGAGAATCCTTTTATAAATCTCCTATAGTATCCCGCCAAACCCATAAAGGATATGATGTCTGAGACATCCTTTGGGGTAGGCCATTCCATGATAGACCCGATCTTGTCAGGATCTACTGCTACCCCTTCCTCGGTCAGAACATGTCCCAAGTAATGTATTTGCTTCTGAAAGAGGTCACATTTGCTGAATTTAGCATAGGGTTGATGTTCTCTTAGCACTTGTAGCACAAGTCTGAGATGCTCTTCATGTTATTCTCTATTCTTAGAGTAGATTAATATGTCATCAATGAAGACTAGTACAAATTTGTCTAAAAATTTACTGAGTACATTTTTCAGTAAGCACATGAAAGTGGCAGGGGCATTGGTTAACCCAAATAGCACTACCACAAACTCATAATGACCATACCGTGTCCGGAAAGCGGTTTTATGGATGTCTTCACCCTTGATTCGGACTTGATGGTATCCTGAACTCAAGTCAATCTTTGAGAAAATAGACGTGCCTCCCAACTGATCGAATAGATCAGCGATCTTGGGCAAGGGGTACTTGTTCTTTATGGTTACTTTATTAAGTTGTCTATAATCTATACACAGTCTAAGGGTGCCATCCTTCTTTTTCACAAACGGGACTGGTGCTCCCCATGGGGACACGCTGGTTCGAATATAACCCTTCTCCATCATTTCTTTCAATTGTAATGTGAGTTCCACTAACTCAGGTGTGCTAATCCGGTAGTGTGTCCTATACACCGGCACCGCTCCTAGTGCGAGCTCTATCGAGAATTCAATGTCTCTTCTCGGAGGTAGACCCGGTACCTCTTCCGAAAACACATCTCTGTATTCTCTCAGGATAGGGTGTTCATCAAGGCTTGGTTTAGCACCTTCGGTTGTTTTCAACAACTGTATTGCATATAGGGGACATCCCTTTTGGCAATACTTTCTCATTTGCAGGGCTGATATTTGTCTCACCGAGACCGGTTTCCAGATCCCTTGAAGAGTTATCCTTTTTACTTCTTTGCTCACACATTCTAAGGTTTTATGGTAATAGTCCAATTTGGCATTATGGGCGGACAACCAGTCCATACCAATCAACAGATTGTATGATCCCAGGGGTAATACGTTAAGGGTTGCTTAGGTGGGGAATTCACCCAACATTAACTGGCAGGCTGGTATGGCCTCTACCACATTTCTTTTAGTGCCAGTGGCTAACTGTACCAACCATGGCTTGGTTTGTTTTTGTGGCTATAGATTACACTTATCCACAGTCTTAGGGGCTATATAACTCAAATTTGAACCAGGGTCAATTAAAACAGACACTAGATGGTTGAAAATCATACCTTCTATTTCCACCACTGAAGCCTGTTGGTCAGCTTGCTTATTATCCAAGGCTACATAAATCTGCGGCACACTCCTTTCCACATCATTGACTGTGGTAGCTTCCTGAATGTTATAAAACTTTTGACTGTTCTATTGTCGGTGTGGACAGTCTCTCAGGAGATGCTCTTCTCCGCAACCCCAACATTTTAGAGGCTCTTTCTTTGGGTTATTAGTCTTTACCGGTATAGGTCCAGAAGTTTTATTTCCATCTGATGATGGAAAGCTCTGCTGGAGTACACTCTGGGTTGGAAAGTTTATTCTGGGGTTCTTCTTGTAGCTCTTAAATCCTGAGGATTTGATCCCTTTTTTCTGAAATTTCGAACCACTCTTATGTCTCCAATCTCCACGAGACTCTGCCCAATGTCCATATTGTTCATGACAATATGTTGCCTTTCGAATAGTGTCTTCGAAGGTCTTTGGCTCGTTGAATTCAATTCGGTTCTGGTATTCCTTGTGTAGCCCAATGATGAATCGTTGCGCCTTCGCCTTCTCTAATTTGATGTAGGGTACATATCTCAATAAGTCGAGGAATTTGTTGACATATTCCTCTATAGTGAGTTTCCCCAGTTTGAGTTCATAAAACTCTTTAGCCTTCTCGTCAAAATATATTTCCGAAAAATACTTCTTCTAGAAGTAATTCTCATTATGTTTCCAAGACAGGTCCTCCTCACGGACCCCTTTCATATTCTTAAGATCTTCCCACCAGATAGAAGCCTTTCTGTTTAGATTAAAAGTGGCCACTCAGGCCTTCAAATTTTCTAAAAAATCATGGACTCTAAAGTATTTCTTCAGTCCAAGTAGCCAAGCCTCGACTTCCTCTCTCTTATTTATCTCACCGTTGAAGGAGGGAGGTTTGGCCTTTCTGAATTCCTCAAATTTATGACCCTTGGAAGTCTTTTGCTTCTTCTGTTCTCTTCAAGAATAGGAACTGGTCTTGTTGCTGGAAGAGCCTTCTGAATCGCCAGCTTCCTTCTCAGTGGAAGCATCTGGAACTGGTCCTTTACCTCTGGGGTGAACCTTCCTTGAGGTTCTCCTCTCAGTATGGCCACTAATACGACCATGTTTCTGCACTTTGGGTTCATGCTGCATTTGTCGTTGCAGGTCGGATAAGCTCTGCAGTAACACTGCATTAATTTCAGTTTACTTTTCTTTTTCTTTCATCATCCTTTCATTGTCGGCCTTGCAGCTTTGCAATTCAACCATGAGACTCCTCACAGTCTCGGCTAGGTCTAGAGGGGTTCCTATTTATCTTCTTTCGTCAGACTCTTCGTCTCTATTGTGGGAGCCTTCTCCCATCTCTTGGTGATTCACCATTCTCTGCATCTGTAAATTCCCGTGGCCGATCGTCCGCTTAGGTGAAAAGACAAACGCTGATTGTTAGTCAAGAGTTAGATATATTTTTATAATCTGCGCATAATTTATAATTCTTTCACATACATACACAACCGGGTTCTTGTTTCCAAGTTTTCAATCCTTGAGAAGAGAGTTACGTTAGGGGGTTTTTCTTCATAGGAGTACTTCGAACGGAGCTTATGTGTGACTCGTGCATGAGCCCAATCAGGCCGAGTGTTGTAACCATGCTCTGATACCACTTTTTCACATACCCACTACCTAAATCGGATTTTTCTGGTCTTCTGCCGGACCAGAACCCCTAATTATCCATGGAGGCCCAGCGTAAGCTGGCTCTTTCTCTCTCCTTCTTCGTTCCCATGTGATCACGGGTCATGTTCATGGTTCAATTTGAATGCAGTGCCTATTTGTATTTTGTGCCTCGGCGCTATAGTAATGTCTAATCGTTCGACTCTGCAACCGCTGAATCCCAACAGGGCTAGCGACCGACCAATGGGGATGAATCCCTACAGGTTCAGCAAATGGCCAATAGGAACAAATCCCAACAGGGGTAGAGAACCACCAGTGAGAACAGGCCCCATCACACGGTTAAGTGGACTACAGGTAGCAGAAAGGGAAACTCAACATGGTAGTCGACATGACAGGAGGGGGCCCCCACTTCACACGCCACACTATTCTGGACCCCCCACCCCCATTAAAGGCAAAATGGCAAGGGGGGTCAAGAATCCACCTGATCGTCGTTGATTATGATGAATTAATCTCGACCATTCGAGAGTTGCGTGTCCAATTCCGGACCCCACCCCCCTACCGCTAAAGGCAGAACAATAAGGAGGCTCCGGAATGGAACCTCAGTCGTTGATCTGGGCAGGTGGACTCTGGTCGTCCAAATCTGCTCATCGCTTATCCTATAGCATATTCACATCCTGTCTTAAGTTGACGTCTCATCTCCACATCTAACGGTCATTATAGACCCTGATATCCTCCGAAAGAATCTCATCCGTTCATCGGGGTTTATCATCATGAGAGTCCGGATTCTCGATCTCGGGACTCCCGAATCCCCGATCCCCGAAACGGGTAATCTCGCAACACATAAACTCCTTAAATCGGACGGTCCACAACTGCTATGGGGTTTCCACCCAAGAAAATCCCGATCCCTTGTTGCCAGGACTCCGATCTCGCGATTTTCGATTCCCCAGAAATGGGTGATCTCTTGACACGTGGCCTTCATTAATCGGACGTCTTAGATCTGTCCCGGGGTTTTCACAATGGAAAATCCCAAACTCTTCTCAACAGGAATCCCGATTCCGTGATTCCTGATTTCCCGAAATGGGAGATATTACAACACATGGCCTCCGTTAATCGGACGGCTTAGATATACTCCAGGGTTTCCATAATGGAAATTCCCGAACTCTTGTCAACAGGAATCCCTATCCTGCGATTCCCGATTCACAGAGGTTTTTAACCCTCAGGTAATTCCGGATAGATCCAACGGCTGTTGGGTTTTTCCATCCGAGATCTGATGACTCATAATGGTTCCTACCCATGCATTCTTCCATGAATCCCTGGGCGTGGAAAAGATCCACGGTCCAGATACTCTCATGAACCTTGGGGATCTACGGTCCTAAACACTTCGCTACCCATGAAGACATAGGAAAACCAAGTGGTCAGGCATTTAACGCCCTACTTTCTCCTACTAATCTAACTGTCATGGGTGACCATAGATCTCCCGACGGGATCTCACCCGACGATTCGTTACTTCATCCTTATGTCGTCATCTCGGTTTTCAAGAGGATCGTTCCTCCTTATGCAGGGTTACTAAGGCCTTACACCTTCACAACTGCCTTCCCTATTCTTGATGGGATTTTCAAGGAAGGTATTTCTATGGGGAGATTTACTCAGGGTACTACCTGAGGTATGTAAGGATGTCGTCCTCCCGAGAAACAGATGTGAAGTCTGAATTTGATCAGTACGCACACAAATAACGAATTCATGAAGACATAAATCATACGTAGTCTTTCCATATCAATATACAACTACTAGTACTGATCAAAACACCATACAGTCATTCTTATAATGAAATCATTCACAGTTTCACAGCTTATGAGCATAATTATCAGAATAAGCACATATATATATATATCAAGATGCCAGAGGAAAAACACTTATCAGAAATAACACCACAGGTCAAGCAACTACTAAGAGGGGTGCTCGTTTCCACCCAACCATAGGCTTAGCAACTCCCAGTGGATTTACCACTAGCCACCCCCGAGCTAAGACCACGATGCTGTGAGACTGTGTCTTCGTTTTCCAGTGACCAGGAGTGAAGGTTGCAATCCTTCCTCTCTGCTATCACTCACTCTGCGTAATGCCAGAGTTCTCCCCTCGTGTTTGCCCCTCAATCGCTTCTAGCCTATGCCTTATCCTCTTGCGAGGTTGCGTGTGGTGCGATTACCCTCGCACTGGCTAGTCATGATGGCTCTACGGATGGGTAGTTCACCTCCCCATCCCTCATTAATTCCTGAGGAGCCATCTACCTACCAATCTGTGAGGCATTTAATTTGGAGCCAACGATCTTCTTTTGGTTCCTTGGGCTAGTGGAGTCCAAATACGGTATTAATTCTTGGTGGAATTTAACACCACCTTTTCAGGTGCCTTCCACCGTCATCGTGGTCTCTTTTCTAAACGTCCCCTCTCAGCAGTCCTGCAATAAAATTTCATAATGTTATTCACATTTATTGATCTTTTACTCAAGGTCCATTTACATCACATATTCACATTTATGAGTTTGCCATAGTTCTTGGCCAGTCCAGTTATATTTACAAGCTGGGGGAAATAGGGTGTTACACTGTGCTTTTGTTTATTAAATCATTATAAGAAAATTTCGCTTGTGGCAGAATATTGTCCCACTGACTATGGTGTTCTATCACCAAGCTCTTCAGCAAGTCTCCCAAACTTTTGTTCACAACTTCTATCTGTCCATCCCTCTGAGGATGATAAGTTGAACTGAACGAAAATTCTGTTCCTAGATTTTTCCATAAGTTCCTCCAGAAGTGTCCCATGAACTTGGTGTCTCAATCTGAAACTATGCTCCTTGGTAAGCCGTGAAGTTGAATGACTTCTTTGAAAAACAAATTCGCAATGTGAGTTGCATCATTATTTTCTGACACGGTATGAAATGTGCCATCTTAGAAAATCTATCCACCACCACAAAGATCAATTCAAACCCTCTTTGTGTTCTCGGAAGCCCCAATATGTAGTCCATGCTTACTGCATCCCATGACCTCGCAGGTATGGGTAACGGTTGATAAAATCCTGCATTTTGCCTCTTTCCTTTTGAATGCTGACAAATTCTTCATCTGTCCACGAATCTTTTGACGTATTCTCTCATTCCTGGCTAATAATATGACTCATTTATCTTTAAGAACGTCTTTTCATGACTGAAATGTCTGGCCAATCCTCCACTATGTTTCTCCTTCAGCAAATTCTCCCTCATGGAGCATTTTGGAATACAAAGTTGATTACCCTTAAAGAGTAATCCTTCCTGGATCATGTATTCTGTCCATTGACTCCTGTCCCTGAGAACTGGATTCTCAGCTGCTTCATACGCCTCCTTAAAATCTGTATCATCCCTGTACATGTCCTTGAGATCATCAAAACCTAGTGTTTTGACTCTGAACTCCTGCAACAGCAAACATTTCTTGCTCAAAGCATCAACAACTTTCTTAGCAGTTCCAAAAATATGCTTCGTTACAAAAGTAAAGTTCTGCATGTATTCAACCCATTTAACATGTCTTTGATTCAACTTTTCTTGTTGAGTCACAAATTTCAAAGCATGATTGTCACTGTATAAGAAAAACTCGTTCGGGATTAAGTAATGTCTCCATTTCTTCAATGCCTGAATAATAACATAGAACTCCTTGTCATACATGGAGTATTTTACTTTCACTTCATTGAGCTTCTCGTTGAAGTATGCTATCGGCCTGTCTTCTTGACTCAAGACTGCCCCTATTGCAAATCCACTTGCATCACATTTTACTTGAAATGTCTTTTTAAAATTCGGTAACACCAAAATTGGTTGTTCCGTGATTTTCCTCTTCAACAAATTAAAACTTTTCTTAGCCTCTTCTGTCCAATGAAAGACTTGTGTCTCTTCTTCACTGTGTCCATCATTGGTGCACTAATCCCACTGAAATTCCTGATGAACTTCCTGTAGAAACTAGCCAATCCATGAAAACTTCTCACCTCAGATATACTCTTCGATGATGGCCAATTCTTAATTACCTCCACCTTATCTGGATCCATCCTCAATTTATCTGCAAAAATAACAAAACCCAAATAAATGAGCTCTGTCTTCATGAACGAGGATTTTTTCATGTTTATCAACAAATTCTCTTGTTGTAATCTCTTCATCACTGTAGCCAAATGTTTCAAATGCTCTGCCTCTATTTTACTGAAAATCAGTATGTCATCAAGATACACAATGACAAATTTTCCGATGAAATCCTTCAAGACTTCATTCATCAACCTCATGAAAGTACTTGGCGTGTTTGTTGAGACAAATGGCATAAAAATCCATTCATACAACCCTTCGTTAGTCATGAAGGTTGTCTTCCATTCGTCACCTTCTCTCATACGAATCTGATGATAACCACTTTTCAAATCAATCTTTGAAACAATTTTGGCTCCACTCAAGAAATCCATCAAATCATCCATTCTTGGCAATGGAAATCTGTACTTGATGGTTATCTTGTTGATTTCCCTTGAGTCAGTACACATCCTCCAGCCTCCATCTTTCTTCGGACTAAGTACTATCGGAACAACACATGGACTCAAGCTTTCTCTAACCGACCCTTTGTCCATTAAATCCTGGACCTGTCTTTTGACTTCTTCATTCTCCTGCGGCATCAACATGTATGCTTCTTTGTTTGGTAAACTAGCTCTAGGTATGAGATCAATATGATGACTTACACTTTTGATCGGTGGCAACGAATGAGGTAGTTCATCCACTACTATGTCAACAAACTCTTCCAACAGTTTCTTAACCTCTTCTGGTAAATCATCTACCCTTGTACTGGTTAAAACAATTTTAGGCTTCCTGACCACAATGAATTGTGGTTCCTCCTTCCTCTTAACTTCCGTAAGAAGTTCCTTCCCACTCGTGAGAAGTACAATGTTGCTTACTTCAGGTTTTACTTCCTTATCTTTAATTGGAAGCAATATGTGAGTTCTCCCATTCTTCTCTAGGGTGTATGTGTTCTTCCTCCCATCATGAATCACATTTCTGTCATATTTCCATGGTCTACCCAGCAATAGATGACAAACATCCATGGGAATAACATCACATAGTATTTCATCTTTATACCCTCCTATTTTAAACTCAACTAAACATTGTTTAGTGACATTTACCTGATGTCCTTTTTGTAGCCATGAAACTCTATATTGGCTTGGATGTTCAATAGTCTCTAGCTCCATCTTTTCTACCATCTCTGTAGAAACGAGATTATCTATGCTACCACTGTCCACAATGACTTTTCATACCCTATCCTTGGTTTTGCAAGTAGTCCAAAAAATATTGTTCCTTTGCACTGGATTCTCCACCTCCTTCTCTGGCGTTAAGAGAAATTTTCACATCATCAACGATCTTCCGCCTTTAGCATCTTCTGCCTCAACATTCCTTCTTTGTGCTTCGACAATGTGACTTTCACCACCTTCTTTCTTTTTTTCTGGACACTCATAAGATTTATGTCCAACCTTTCCACATGTGAAGCATTTCACTACTCCACCTCTTCCTCTTCCTCTACCTCTGGTACGAGGAAAAAAGTTTCCATGAACATACTGACCTCTCTGTTCGGTATATTGCCCTTTCTATGAGATTCCACCTCTCTCAGTTTGAGTCTGAAGTTTCTTCCACTCTTCCTTGGGTTTCTGATTTCTATCTTGGGCAACTGCTTTGCCTCTGGGATGACTTCTACCTCGGCCTCTTTGACCTTGTTTTCGGCTCAGCTTCTCTTCATCTTTTAGAGCCATCTGATAAGCATCTTCCACCATTCGGATGGTCATCATGCTCATCTCATCCTAAATGTCATATCTCATACCATTCATGTACCTAACAACCTTTTCATCATCACTTTCGCGATGACCTGCCCTGATGTTCAGCCTGTAGAATTCATCAGTGTACTCCTTCACTATCATCAGCTTCTGTCTCAAATTTTTCATTCTATGAAACTGAGTAATCTGGTAATCCCTGGGAATGAATTTTGCCTTCATCTTCTCGATCATCCTGTCCCAACTCTTGATTTTATGCTTGCCTTTGCAGTGTCTGTCAGCTTGTAGTTCATCCCACCACAATGTTGCATGTTCTTTCAATCTTGTGACAGCACGCTTGACCTTTTTGTTCTTCTCGACATCTTCATAGTCAAAATATGTGTCCAGATCCCTAATCTAGTCTAGAAGCTCTTCAACATCTAGGATTCCTTCATATACTGGAATATCCATTTTTTCCTTATCACCCATTCTGGCAACAACCCTAAGTAGGCGTTCATTTGTTGCATCTTCTATTGTGACTTCTTCTCCTTCATGTCCAGCTTCATTTTCACTTTTGAAATCACTGACATCTCCAACACCAGCTGTGCGCCTCTGTGTTGTCTCCATGTCCTCAAGTCTGGCGTGTATGTCACACATCTCTCTTTCCATGGCTGGATTTGGCACCTTCCTACCCCTTCCTCTTGGCATTTCCCTTTCCTCTGGCGGATCAGGTGTTTTCCTGTCTCTTCTTCTCGACGGCATGGTTGAGATTTTCTCTTTTCTCGCTTTCCCTATCTGAAGTATACAGACAGAGTCAATCTCTAATACCAAAACTGACGCAAGACCTATCGACCCTTGGGCTGAGATCCACTCACGGGATCGTTCTTTAACCCCTTTGAGCTGGATCGGCTCTTTCGGATTCCCTACTAGAATCTCTTTTCAAATCGATCCACGGGTCCTTTTCAACAGCTCGCAATCTCACGAGTTTGCGAGTCGTGACTTCCAACTCTTCCTCTCCAAATCTCGCGATACCCGATATCACGAAATGGGTATGGCTCTTCCTCTGTCATCTCCTTCCTTATGCGACTGTCGGCTAGGCTAAGCGCTATCACTTCTCGCCTCTCGTTGTTTAGCGAGTTTCAATGTCGTGCCTTCGAGATCTTACTTCATGAATTCCTGATATGTGAGAGACAATGAAGTGTTCACCCCTTCCACTAAGTGACGTGTGTCGGCCTATCTACCTCCCGGGCCCCACCTTGAGGTCCTTCCATGCATCCACACTCGTTTCTCGGCTCTTGGCACTTCATGACTTTTGCAATCAAAAGTAACTCCTCTTCAACCCCCGAAACCCCGAATTGGTCAATGAAGGTCTGACCTCCAATGTCGGCGAGTGCGCCACCTGTCCACTCTCAGATGGACGGTCCTAGTTCTCTTCACAACTTCACCACTCACGAAGTTGAAGGGTTTCTCTTTCTGACCTCCGATGTCCGAATCCCCAATACAGGTGATCTCGTGACACGTGTCCTTCCAATCGGACGGCTCAGATTCTCTCGCTATTTCGGGACTTTTCACCTCACGACCTTGCAAGTCTTGATGCAAAGGTTTCGACCCTTCAACTCACAAAACCCCGAAATGAGATTTACATGGGTGATCCAACGACCCTTATTGATTTGGATCCTACGCTCCGATTCTCCTGAGATTGCACTTAGAAAAACACCCACCATAACCTTCTCGCTCCTCTACAAGATCTGATAGTTCTCGAAACCTCGTGAATTCTCCATAGAGAATTCTGACCGTTAAATTCCTCCTTGATGATTCTTGCAAAATTAACAAAGTGTTCCTTTGCGAAACTTATCCACCAACAAACAATGTCGTTGTGCCTTCTTACAACACTTCAAGGCTCTAGCTCTCTTGAGCTTTTCTTCAACAGCTTTGAAGATCCTATCCCTCCTGAGGTTGATTGAAAAATCCTCAAGTCCTTTTGGGGAAAGTTCCTGCACACACTCCTTGCGGCACTTTCTTCAAATACACTCCAAGTATTTGAACTCTTAGACTCTGTGCACTCTCTGTGACAACAGTCTTTCAACAATTTCACTCAGGTTGAAAACACTGAAACTTCACTCGGCCTGCACACTCCTTGCATGGCTATTGTGCTTAACTTGCACTTCTACGAGAATGAGAACAATGTTATCTCTACTGAGCTTCCAGAGACAAACTCTGACTTCTATCAATGCACACCTTGCGAACAATTTCACTGCACTCCTTGCAGGAAAAACTCTTGCTCAAACAGAGAAACAATTGAAACTCATTCTTTACACTCCCTCTCTTCATATTTCAAACATTAAATATGAAACCATACATTCACGCATCAAATAAAATGCATAACAGAGAGTAAACAAGAATATATCAATCAGCATGTACAACACAGAAAGCAGTTGAACACCATGAGTCTGAACTAAAGATCTTTTTATTAATCCAGAACTTTTGTACATGGGTTTTTCTACACAACTCTCTACTTCTACTCTCCTATGCTCTCTTCTCATCATAATCTTACAACTATACAATGAGGGTGTCTATATCTCATTTCCCTCCTCTCTCTAAACTGTCTAATCTAAGAATTCAAGTCTACCTACTTACATTTACTAGCATAAATGCCTCTTAGTCCTTCAAACGAGAGCATGATGCTCAAGGTCTGATTACAATCTACAAGTACGCTCTTTTCTTAATTGTTTCATTTATGTTTGACGTATCAAACTTCAAAACATTTCAAACAATTCCTCATGTGCCAAAATGCATTGGCGCTTGCCCCACGCTCGCTTGACGTTGGCGATGCTCCTGCATCAAGATGTAGAGACATGGTTGTTGGGAATGAGAAAGTATTTTCAATTGCATAAATATTCTTCTCATGCAGAAGGTATAATTTCCATCTATCAACTAAAGGAAAAGGCATCCATGTGGTGGGATCAGCTTTTGTAGGTGCAGAACCTTAAAGAGAAAAGTGTTACTTGGAGGGAATTCAAGAAGTATTTTGAGAAGAAATACTTGACTAAGATATACTATGACAAGAAAATGAAAGAGTTATTTGAACTCAAGATTGGGAGTATGACCATAGATGAATATGAAAGAAGGTTTTTATAACTTCTGAAGTATGTCTCTTTCATCAAGGATGAAACAATTAAGATTCAAACATATTTGAGTGGATTTCCAGCATTCATCAGTGACAAAATATAGTATGATGATCCCAAGATATTGCAGGAGACCATAAGGTGAGATAAATGCCTATATTATCAGCAAAATCAAGACCAACTTTCCAAAACATTTGGGAGGACAAAAAGAAATTCAATATGGATCATAGGAAGAAGGGAACTAAGCCACCATTCTTCAAAAATAATAGCCAGGGACAACCAACTTCTAGAGAACCCATAATGATTGAGACAGGAGGTCAAAGGCCAAGGCAGCCACATACACAATGTTGGGGTTGTAAAGGAGATCATATGTTCAGAGATTTCCGTCATAGAGGTAAAAAAGTGAGGACTGTCTACAATGTACAACAAGATGAAATAGTTGAGGACATGGGTAGAAATGTACCAAGGATCTATGCATCCCTGAAAAAAAGGCAAGCAGAGTATCAGTCACATATGATTGAAGTGGAAGGTATGATCAACAACCAAACCATTTCTATTTTAATTGATTTAGGAGCTAGTCATAGTTATATAGATCCTAAGATGGTGTAAAGTTTGCATTTGCCAAGAAGAAATCATGGGAAATCTTGGTTGGTGTAGATGGCTACTGGAGCCAAAAGAAAAGTCAATGAGATGGTAAGCCATAACTTATGGACATGAATGGACTGAACACCAGGGAAGATTTGAACATCTTGCCTTTAGGTTATTATGATTGTCTAATTGGGATGGATTGGTTGGATCAATATCATTCTATCCTAGACTATCATAACAAGGCATTCACTTGATTGGATGAGGAAGGGAGCCTAAGGAAAGTGAAGGGAATTCCCAGGGTAGTAACCATAAGAGAAATTTCAGCATTGCAGATGAAGAAATGTTACAGAAAAGGGTGTCAAATATTTGCAACACATATGGAAGAGACACCTAAAGATAAGGTGCCAAATTTGGAAGATTATATAGTCCTAGAAGATTTTGAATATGTGTTCAAGGAGGTACCAAGACTACCCCCAAAGAGAGATATTGATTTCTCTATAATTTTAATGCCTGGAGAAACTCCAGTGTCAAAGACTCCTTACATAATGAGTACAACATAATTGAAGGAGTTGCAAATGCATCTTGAAGAACTTTTGAAGAAGGGGTATATACACCCAAGTGTGTCACCTTAGGGTGCCCCATTATTTTTCATGAAGAAGAAATATGGGTCATTAATATTGTGCATTGATTTTAGATAGTTGAATAAAGTGACTGTAAAGAACAAGTATCATCTTCCAAGGATTGACAATATCTTTGATCAATTGAAGGATGCAAAGATATTTTCAAAGATATATCTCAGGTAAGGATTAAAGAGAAAGATATCATCAAGACCACCTTTAGGACAAGGTATGGTCATTATGAGTTCACAGTGGTGCCATTTGGGTTGTCAAATGCATCATTTGTTTTCATGTTCTTAATGAATGGTGTTTTCTGAGAATATTTAGACAAGTTTGTCATTGTCTTTTTGGATGAAATCCTTATATATTCCAAGTCAGAAGAAGAGAATTAGAATCATTTGAGTATGGTGTTGCAAGTATTGAGGGAGCATCAGTTGTATACCAAATAGAGAAAGTGCTCATTTTATTAGAAGCAAATTCATTATTTGGGGCATATCATCTCAAAGGATGGGATAGCATTGGATCATGGGAAGATAGAAGCCATTGGAGAATGGTCAGTGCCAAAGAATGTGTTAGAGGTCAGATCATTCATGGGCCTTGTAGGCTACTATAGGATATTTATTGAAGGATTCTCAAAGATTGCACACCCAATCACTTCCTTGCAAAGAAAGGGTGTGAAGTTTTAGTGGACATTGGATTGTGAAAAGAGTTTCCAACACTTGAAACAATTATTAACAAGTGATACAATACTAAGGATTGCAGACCCAAATAAAGACTTCATTGTATGCACATATGCATGTAAAGAAGGACTTGGTGGAGTCCTTAGTCAAAATGGATTTGTTATATGTTATGAATCAAGGAAGTTGAAGGAGCATGAAAGACACTATGCCACTCATGATTTGGAGTTGGAAACCATAGTGCATACCTTGAGGAAATGAAGACACTAACTCATGGGGAAACGATTTGAACTGAGGACAGACCATAATGGTCTAAAATATTTATTTGATCAACCAACTCTAAATGCTAGGCAAAGCAGATGGTTAGAATTTATAAGTGAATGTGACTTTGATATAAAGCACATCAAGTTGAAAGAGAACAAAGTGGTTGATACAATCAATAGAAAAGTGAATCAATTGCATGCTACAGACATTAGCATGTACCAATCAGATTTGAAGCCCATAATTTTAGAGGCTGGAAAATTAGATTTGCAATACAAGGAATTAGTGGAAAAATTACAACAAGGTAATTTGCAGTAAAAAATTGAAGAATACAAGCTAGATAATGATGAAATTCTCATGTACAGGGGAAGAATTTATGTACCAAATTCCTAGGAATTGAAAAATCTGATATTGAGGGAAATGCATAATGTACCTTATGTTGGGCACCCAAGTTATCAGAAAACTATTGCAGCTGTCAAGAGCCAATATTATTGGCCATGCATGAAGAAAGAGGTTGTTGATTTTATTGCCAAATGTTTGGAATGTCAAAAGGTAAAAGCTGAGAATAGACACCTAATTGGTTTGTTATAGCCATTACCCATTCCTGAGTGGAAATGGGAAGTTGTAACAGTGGATTTCATCACCAAACGACCCTGAACAAACAAGCAACATGATTCTATCATGGTAGTGGTGGATAAGCTTACTAAATCTGCCCATTTTATTCCATTTAAGCTCACTCACAAGGCAGCCAACATTGTTGATTTTTATATGAGAGAAATTTCTCGATTACATGGCATACCCAAGACAATTTCGTCTGACAAGATCCAAAATTTACCTCAAAATTTTGGAAAGGACTATTTAATTGATTTTGAATAAATTTGAATTTTAGTATAGCTTATCATCTAGAATCAGATGGACAAACAGAGAGGGTGAATCAAGTGATTGAAGATATGTTGAGGATGTATGTGATGGATAAACCATAAAAATGGGAAGACTACCTACACTAGGTAGAGTTTTATTATAACAATGGGTACCAAACATCTCTAAAGATGAGCCCATTTGACGCAATTTATGGAAGAAAGTGCAACACACTAGTAAGTTGTGATAACCCAACAGATAGAGCAGTGGTTGGGCCAGATTTTCTCAGGGAAGTGGAGGAGAAAATGATAAAAATAAAGAAAAATTTAAAGGTTGCCCAAGACAGGAAGAAATGTTATGCTAATAAGGGAATAACTCACAGGGAATTTAAAGTGGGAGACCATGTATTTTTTAAAGTGAAAGTCAATAGAATTTCCCTGAAGTTGGGAAATTGTTCAAAGTTAGCAACTCACTATTGTGGGCTGTTTGAAATCCTAGAGAGGATTGATTCAGTGGCTTATATGATTTCATTGCATGCATCTATGTCTGTTCATAATGTATTCCATGTATCATTGATCAAGAAATATATACCTGATGCTAATCATGTTATTGATTGGAATGTAATCTAGGTGGAGCAAGAGGGAACTTTCTAAGTGCATTCGGTACACATTATGGACTGGAAAATCAAACAACTCAGGAATTGAGCCATAGTGATTGTAAAGATCCAATGGACCTGGTACGGTCCTAATGAAGCTACTTGGGTTCATGAGAATGCAATGCAGGCAGAATATCGGCATCTTTTTGAACATTTTTGAAATTTTGTTAGATATGTGTGTACTTAATGCACTGAGGACAGTGTATAAATCAGGGGAGGGGATTGTAATATCCATAGGCCGAACCCAATTGTAATGTAAATGAAATGTAATTAAGATGGTGAGATATTTGATATCATTTTTGTATGCACCTTTCATGGCATAGTCTGCGCATGTACTGCACAGTAAAAATGAGGAAGTGTGCACATTCTAGGATACCGCGTGCAACAACTTAAGTGCGCACGACTTTGAGGCCAAGGAGCCTTGTGTATATGTTGTGTTTTATAGGCTAGTGAGCCAATTTTGTGATTATTAGGTCAGATAGCCTAGATGTTAAAGGTCAGTGCGCCTACTTTTGTATATGTCTCAGCATTAATATAAAATGCATCATTGTGCGCAGACCGACCATGATAAAGAGTATGGGGGACTAAACTCCACTAGTTAGGGAAAGGGTGGGGCTAAAAGTTAAGGAAAAGGGCTAAGCTAGAGATCTTAAGAAAAAAAGGAATATTATATTAATAATTCTTAAAGTATAAAGTATGGATAATTATTTTATCCTAAGTTCTAAAGTTGGGGACAAGTGGGCCAAAGTAGCTCCCAACATGAAAAGTGTCAAGTTGGGGACATGCATACATATTGTTTAGACTTAGTTCAATTCCCATCATTTTCTTGTGAGGATTCCTTCCATCATTCAGCCATAATTCCATGACCAATTCACTCACGCAGTCAATTATTCTTCATACCTTCCTGTCACTGTACCTAAACTTGTATCCATAACCATAATAGTTTGTGTAGCTGATTAGCTTGGGAGATGGACCGAAGAAGCAGGTTGTCAGGCCCATGGGATATTGAAGAGGCAGGTTGTCAAGCCCGTGAGTAGTTTCTCTCTGGGTGAGAGAATTGTTGGGAATTGTTTTCCTGAAGGTGCTAAACTACAACTACAAGGCTCAGAGACTTCATGTTCGGCCTGTTGTTGAAGCTTGGAAAGGAAGTGGGGCAGCCAAAGGACTGTTGATAAGAGAAGGGGCACACTTCCTAGGGTGGGACGGGCATGTGGGGAATGAGGGATTGTAGGCTGTTAGTTTGAGTAGGCACCAGTGACAGAGAATTTCCTTTTGTCCATGATCCATTAGCCTGGTTAGGAACCCTTTACCCAGGTGGAGTTTAGTCTCATCTCGGGGGTGACCCACTGCTGAGAGTGATGAGCAGTGTCGTCTAAGGCTGGGAGGTTTGTGGAAGTTCTGCACGTAGTTGGTGATATTCTTACTAAGATAAGTGTCAATTGTGTGATAAATTTACATGCTGCATTATTATTTACATGTTTATTTTGTGGGTTTATCTTATGTGTGGATATAACTGTCTTTATATTTATGGGTATTTCTTGTATATGTTTAGTGTTATTTCAGTACGAATTTGTGCATTATAGTATGTATTTGTCTGTTTACATTTATATTTAAATTTTCGCAAGAGTTTTGTGTGTATATGTTTTAATTGCATGCAGTTCGGAAATTTTAAGTGGCATAGCTCAGCTGGATGTTGAGTATGTTACAGTATGTTCCACAAAGATAATGAAAGCGTTGTCTCATGTATCATGACCTGACATGGGTGGTTGGGGACGTTACAATTACTCTTACGAAATTATTCACTTCACATTGAGTCTGCATCCCTTTGTCCTTTAAGTCTGAACACATTGTTCAACCCACAAGCTCTTCCCTTATTGATTGAGAACTTCATTATCTCTCTTATATGAGATTTCCTTTGGTGGAGGATTGAAGTGGTAGATGCCCATCTAGAAGGAACTCAATTTTGCAGTTCCGAACCATGTCGACACGGAAGTTTGTAACTCATTCACTTATGTTGATTATATCTTAATAGAAATACTCTTTTCTCGTCCAATTAATATCTCGCAAATATTTGAATTACTATTCCATGGGAGTATTTGTTATGAATGTTGATGGATTATGCTATAAAATGTGCTAACATTATATATTATCACCATATGCTTGTGTTTCTTCATTGTTGAGGACTAGTTGCAGGTATATTTCTTTGGTTTAAGTGCTCAACGGTGGACTTCATCGAACATCGAGATGAGGTAGGCCTTTTATCTTGTCTTGTTAAAGACTATTTTTTTATGTAGCATACTTGAGATTAGAGTTGATTTCTACAGTCATTTCCACCTGTTGTGGTTTACCCCTATCCATAGAGATATTTTCCTTGTAACAGAATTAGCGACCATACTGGGGATCAAATTTTTTTTGGGGGGGTTGAAGTGATTTTCTCCTTGGATTGCTCTCGTTCATATTGAGTTTCTTATCGTATTATTGCTTGACAACCTCTATTCACTCTGGGTCTGAGTTTTTTAGCCTTCTCCTTAGCCTAACTGTGTTTTGACACATATATGTGGGTTTTTGCTTGAGTGTCACATACATACGTGTGTTGTACTTCTGCAAGATGCGTACATACACGTTTTTCCCTTGAACAGTCACATACATCAACCTGTGTTGCTTGATTGTTGGGTTTGGTGGTTGTTGGGTAGGTTTTGATGATTGTTGAGTCTTCTTGGGTCTCTGTGGTGACTGTTAATTGTATGTGGAATGACAGGAAACTTGTCTTTGGTTGAACTTTTGGGTGGTGTCTTTCTCATCATCTTTTCATTTTGATTGTCCTTGCACCTTAGGTTGGGCTTTTTTCTCCTTGATATCCTACTTGTGTTTTCTCTGTCTATACACAGTAGAGTCTTTTATATCAAGTTGGTGTTCAGTCCTTGCATTTTCATTCTCTTATATTGAAAATACAAAAATATTAGGCATTTTACATTGATTGGCATTTTAATCTCTTGAGTTTTTTTCATTTATCTTAGTGTGTATAAAGAAAGATTGCATTTTATTTAGAATTGCATAATCGAATTGAAAATTGCATTTCTGAAAAGCATATTATTTATTGGAAATTGAAGTTAGGACTTTGCATTGTATTCATATCCATTTATTTTACTTGTTGAGTCATAACATCACTAGTTTCACGACCGCACCTTTTGAGTCAGCAAGGCCATTAAAATTAACGCTATAATTTAAAATTGATTAGTAATGATTTTATTTTCTAGGGTGCACAAACTAGCTTAGGATTTAGAGCCTTGGAATAGGATTTTGTGAGTAAACTTCTTCAAGGATATTAAATCAACACATGTGTCTAACTAAGGGAGTGGAGAAATCCATTTTATAATTGGTAATATCAGGAGGCTCTGCTTACACCGGAGTTAAGCACGAGGTAACATGAGGTCGGTTGAAGGGATATCCCCCCGATACCTTCTTAGCGTCAGATATATTTCTAGGGATCTATTCATATATGGGGATCTTTCTAGCTCCCTTACCTCTGTGAAATGCAGTTCTTTCAAGGTTTCAAGCTTTGTTACCCTACCGATACGGTGGACCTAACTTATGATTGTTTTCTTGGGCATCGATTATACCATGGTTTCTTAGTTGATTTACTTAGGTACCACATATGTTACTTGCAGGGGTTATTCTGGAGGTATCCTGGGTCAGATAAGGGTCAGACAACACACATCCTTTATGGATGATTACCTCTCCGACGGGATCTGACTGATTAGTTTTTAAGACCACGAGGGACCTTATAACTGATTGTGTTTCATCCAATCTTTAGCAGTGGAGTCTTAGGCCCATCTTGGGCAAGGCATACCTACTTTAGAGAGGGAGGTCCCTTTCATCCACTTTATTCTGTTTGTGTGCATATTGGTTGTTTGATTATTTTTGGTGTGCTCCTTGATTACTAGTTGGCCTTAAGATTTTTTTTTTTTATATATCTTGGATCTTAAGTCATCCTGGAGCCAGACCAACTTCCCCGCAGGTCTCACCACTTGTTATAGTTACAACCACATTTTGAGTCTTTGCCTTCTAAAAGGTGTAGAGTTACTAAATGTGGTACACACACCTCCACTCATCAGACTTGTGATGCTACAAGGATGAATACTTAACATAGTCATCAATATAATGGGATCCCTTCGACTCCCACACCTACTATAGTTAATGGTACCCCTTCGACTCCATCAACCATAATGGTTATAGTGTATAAGGCACCTATCATCACCGCTTCCCGTCCTATAGTGAATACTCAAACTATATCCATGAACCCTTCCGGGTCTCTTTGCCATTCACTAGGCTATAATGTTTAGTCCATCTCGATGGCCTCTAGTCCTTTTTCCTATGGTATGACAAATTTTGCATCGCAGTTTTCAAACTCCATCACAGTCGTTGGCCTTAGTTCTTGCATTGTAATTGGGGGCACAACTACTCCTTATACTCCATTCTCATTTGGTGTTACCCATGTCCCTCAAATGACTCATACCATGGGAGGCTTTCCTCCTTTTAATCCCGAGTATAATCCTGTTTCTTATGGATGGATTAACCAACCTGGTGGACAAGCTTCTACTCAAGTTTTGTCTTTTACACTCACCTCCTCAGTGTCGATTCCGACCAACACATTTGGCATGACGAATCCACCTTTATCCTTTGGATTCACACCTGGAGGAGGTCAATTTCACACCTTGGGCAACCCCCAACCTGGGTCCACTCTGACTAGGGGATGTTTTTATAACCCTCATCAAAACATTCCTACTAGAATGATGCCCAACCAACCCCTTATGAATCATCCCAGAGGAGAGTCTTACAATCCTGGACAGGGCCCTGTTGATTACTTGAACCCTCGATGGGCTACAATTCCCCCACCACAATATATCCAATGAGCTTGGGGCCAGATGCCACAACTCCGTATCAATTTTATGGCCATGCTCAATCTACTAGAATTGTCTAAGTTAATGAACGACCCTGTGTGTCATGATCCTACATGGCTCCCCTTTCCCACCAAGCTTCCTTTGAATATTCCAAAATTCAAAGGAAATAATGGCGAGGATCCTAGTGATCACGTTACCACCTTTAACCTATGGTTCTCTTCAAATTCCCTTAACAACTATTCCATTCAGTTAATATTGTTTCAATGCACCCTCATGGGGGTTTCCACAAAATTGTATATCGAGATACCTAGGGGGGCATACAAGACCTTTAGTCAGATGGTTTTAGTCTTCCTTAAACACTTCTAGTTATTGGTTCGTTATGATGTCGGCCTAGAACTTCTTTCGAACTGACGCCAGGACAAAGCCACTCATATCTTGGATCACATCTAGGAGTGGCATAGATGGAAGAGGTTTATCAAGACCTGCATACCCCCATAATTCCTATTAGAGTGGTTTCTTAACTCTCTACAACCCTATATTTCAAAGGATGCTTCTACATATGGGGTTACATCTGAGGAAGAAGAAATTTTCAAATCCCAGCATTTATATATTATATGTGCTCATTGTGGGATGTTAAACGAGATTCTTCCTGACACGCCGAGGTCAAAAAATGACCCTATACAAAATCTCGGGCCTCATTCCGATAGCATTGTAGGATCCGCCAATGTGAAATCCGTAGACTCGGTGACAAACCATTTTAAAGAGTTGTCTCCAAACCAGTCTGCAGGAGATCCAACTTTGTATGTATCTTCCAATCCCACTCAGTCGACGGATGTACATTCTGTGAAATCATCAATCGACCCAAATGGTAACCAGCAACCAGGAGGGAATAATAAGAAAGTACGTAATAATAATCGTAAGGGTGGGAAGAATAATAATAAACCCAAGGAAAATGGTAATAATGAGAAGACAAATAATAATGTTGGTGAGGGAAAGAAATAAAGGTGTAAGGTGAAGTTACCCTGTAAACTTTGTACAAACGATCACCTTACTCATTTATGCACCAAACTTGCAGAAGTTGTGAGGATCTTATCTCTACCTCCCTTCGTGCTTACAAATCATTTCCACATAACCAGCACATGGCCTCGAGCTCCTCAAATTCCAAAAATGTGGCAAGTGCGAGTCAAAACCCGCTGACACAAGAAGGCGACCATTTATGCTTAAATATGCTTAAATATGAGGTTAATGTAGCCACCCGATCTCGCGATTAAAGTTCTCCACAAACTGTACCTAGTATAGAGTTTCATCCTCCCCCAGAGATGCCCTTACAGATCGAAAAAATAGAGCCACCACTTTGTATTCTGAAAGGAGTACTCAAGCATTGTACTAACAATCCTAATGCTAGAGATGCCCATAATTACTCTATTGTTGAGGACCTGGGTCATGTTATCACTTTGTAATTTCTCAAACTAACGAATAAGTTGACAGAGGTAACTACAAAACCAATTTGGAGTTTAGGATCTATCCGGCCTCCTAGACTCAGAGAGGGATCTCTCTATAAGATTTAGCTTTGTTTGTTGGAAATTTTTGGATAGTTATGATAGTGTAGGGTTGGTTTTTAAATTTGGTTGGCTAGAACAAGTAAAATGGGCCATTGGGTAATGGATTCACTAGCTTAGTTCGGTCAAGGTAGTTTCTACAGGAAATATTACAGGGAAGGATAGGCACTTTGTTGGATTCTTAAGATTCTTGAGTGATATGAAAGAAAAGTTGAGGAGAAAGGATTGTACCAGAGAAATTAAGAATTCTAGGACTGACCTTCGAGTAGAAAATATAGAAATTATTCACATCTAGAGGCAGAGTGTACATTTAAACAAATTTGGCTCCTAATCTTCTATTGAATCATTCATAAGTTATGGATACAAAGATAGATGCACTTCACCAACATACTTCAAAATGGGAAGTATTTATAAGTTTATTTACAAGTTATCATGTCATAATAGATCAAGATTTATTTTGGGAAAATTTAAACTAACTATTGCAATCATAGAAAATCAAAAAGGTTTCTTCCACAAATTATGGACAAGTTACAATAAATTTCAAGCTACTGAGGTTGTTTTGTGGGATCTGTTGTTGATCGGTGCATTCAATTTCTACTCTTTTTCTTATGTCCTTTTGACTCTTTGCCCCCGAAATTATGAAAAATGGGGTCCAAAGGGGTCTTCGAATATCACAATCTGAGATAGTTGTGTAAAATACGGGGGAGAATTTTGTATACCAACTTGTTCTGAGTAAAAAACTCTATCAGTTTTATGCAATTCCTCTCCATATTTTTGGCATCTACATTTGAAAAATATGTGTAAAACAAGCAGGAAATAAATCCCGAAAATAGGCTCCAAATATTCTCTTGATTCTCCCAATCTGTGACACCTGTAGAAAAAATAAAAGAGGTTATTTTTCCTTTCTTTGTTTTGAGAAACAACCTATTTTAGTTTCTCAAAATTCTCCCTGTTTATCTTGGAAATCACCTCGGAAGATAACTGGTCAAAAATAGTTTTGGGAGGAGGAAAGTGGTTATGTATAGGATGGCGTGGGGAAAAATGTCAAATAGGATATGGGATGAGTGGATGCGGTAGTGTAAGTGATAGGAAGAAGGGAAGCATAGGCAGAGAGGTGGATGGTATCGGGAATGATGAGAGAGGTGGCATGTGGTGATATGGGTAAGTAGATACGGGAGGTGAGGTGTAGGGAGAGTGGTCAGAGAGGCGGATGAGGTGATAGGTGGGAGAAAAGGGGTATGAATAAGAAAGAGGGTGAGTGGAGGACAGATGTAAGTGGGGGTGTAAGTGGTATTGGAGTGGTGGTTTGGTGGGATTCTAGAGGGGGGGAGTAGGTGGTAACAAGTATTAAAAGAGGGGGGTATGAAATGTTGTGAGAGCACCACATTAGGTGGGCCTGAGGCGGGGGAAAACAACTTTTCAAACCTCCCCTACCATTAAAGGAAGAAATGTCTGAAGGGTCCTAAATAGCTTGAGGACCATTTTTTTGGGCATGGGAGTTAGGCACTACATGCCAACATGTATTTTATGCTAGTCAACTTTAGGATAAAAAAATGTGTTGGGTAGCGCTAAGCTAAATTGTTTCCACTTTACATCATAGTTTTATTTCCTAAGTCTACAAATATCCAAATTTATTCAAAAAAGAGGTGTTTTGACAATCCGCTTTAAAATTTTCCTTGAAATCATAATTAGTGAAAAAATGGATATCAATCATCATAATTATTATCCTATAAAATTATAGGACCCTAACAAAGGCTCCACTTGGGGATGGAAACTTTCGAGGAGGTGTCAAAAATCATGGACCTTTGACTTCGTGGACTTGTGCCTTGTCCATTGGGTTGTTTTCAAAAACCTGTAACCTGCTTTGACCTATGAACTTCAAACTGTGACCTTCTTCAATTGAACTCAACCTACTTTCAGACTGAAAAATCAAAACTGTAATTTCTCCAATATGAAAATCAAACTCTGAAAGTGAAACTGAAATGTAATGAAAAAGGTGCTTTCCCAACAATCTTATTTATATACAATCCTATTCTAACCTACTAAAATTAATGCTCAATTAGGTAATGGAAAAATGTCAATGAAGACAATCAAGTAGTTGATCCACTAACTCTGCATGTTCACTGTTTCTAACAATCATGAGAACCGAATCTCATAATGGTCCTTGAAACTGGTTGTCGGCCTGACTTTTATAACAGAGAGCTTTGAAACCATAAAAAACAAAAGAGGTAATGGAAATTAATTGGAATCATGAAATGAAAAATCCTCCATATAGATAGCTATGGGACCATGATAAACATGACCTATTTCTTGGTATTCAAAGAATTCAACAAATTCAAGGTCATCATTGGGTATTGTACATATGCTATCTACATCATCATACAACTTATGATTTAAATGCGAAATTTCAGAAGAGATTTGTACTGAAACTCCTACTGAACAAGACCATGAATCTGTTTTCCTGATCAAGTTTTTATCATATCTTTTTGTAATCTCATATCTAGCAAATGAAATAGAACTTTGGCTACAAGCATCATCCAAAACATCAGCTATTGGATCCTTGAGAAACTGAGAATATTATTACATTGGTTCCAATGAGGCTACATGATTTTATATATGCTTACCAGTCCTTGCTTTTGAGACATTAGAAACATTTTTCTTCAATAAATGAAATGAATCAAAACTTAATGGTACATAATTATTTTGCATCAATTCATCTGTGTTTTTAAAATCAATGTAACTCAGGGGTTGTTATTACAAAGCTAGAACATATTCCATATCACAAATGATATCGTCAACTGACTCATCAGAAAATTCTCCATTCCTACTGTTGAAAACTTGTTGGTCTGCTTGTTTATAGATTCCTCTAAAAAATTGAAATGAGGAGAAACATAAGGGAAAATATATTTCACTTACTTTAGAATTTTCTGCATTTTCCTCATTTCTATCATGATTAATATGCACAGGTTTATTATCATATTTGAGTTGTTGCAACTGAGCTTCTTCCTCCCAAAAACATGTTGTTGATTTCTTTGAAGAATCAACCTTGATGTAATCATGATCATATTTATCATACTTGGGTAGATCATCCATATAAGAAAAATCAGCAAGCATACACATTAGATCAGCTAATTTCTCCTCCAGAAACTGATCTTGAATTTTATCTTTGTCCATGGCATGAAGTGAGTACATAAAGTAGTCATATTCAGATATATGATACCAAGGATAAGCATCAAATGTTTTATGAACAATGACCTTTTATTTTTCAACCACCAGTGGGACATGGTGTTTTTGAACAACAAGTTTATTTCTTATGATAATCTTTTGCATCAACTCTTCCATTGTTCTTGCCATAATGTCTAGTTTCATTTATGAAAATGTCATATGCTCCTTCTCTTTGTTTTCCTTTTCTTTTGCCTTCAAATTTGAGTTTTTGATCAACAAATTAGCTTCTACATCTATAGCATTGTTATGCATTTCTTCAAGTGTTGTGGTATTCCTTTCTCTCAATTGAAATTCCACTTTTGGATCAAAGGAATATGGATAGTGTAAGAGAGATAAACCAGGAGGAGGCTTTATATCATCAGGCATTTAATGGTAAACTTGATTGAACCTGACTGAAAAGTGTTGCGCTGTTTGTATTGGTTGTCTTTTCAAATCATCATATTCTTCTAAAATGAGAAATAGATTCCTCTTGATCACCCATTTATTAAGGAAGAATTTCACAAACTAATTAAAATAAAAAATGGTTGCAGCTGAAATTTGTTCGAACCATTCCTTAGATTTACCTTGCAAAGATAGAGAAAACATTCTGATACAGACATCATCTTATTCAACCTCAAAAAATTCAAGAAAATTTTCAAAACCCTGAATGTGTTTTTCAGTAGTGATGTTACCATATTCTCCATCAAACCTAGGAAGGTATTTGTGATAATTTTCAGAGAAATCATGGAGTATAGGAGGTAATACAATAGGCTTGTATCTATCTAGAATTTTAATAGGTGTAGGAGTATGTACATGAACTATAATATCAGGTCTAATATTTTGAGTCTCGTCAGGTTGAATATGATTATCATAAGTTTCAGCAATATGGTCTTAACCAGGATCAGAAAAAGAGAAGAAATAATTAAAAATAAAGCCTATTATGTCTTGAATAAAATTCCAACTTGAATACCTGGTTTCTTCAGATTGTCTTGTCATGTTTCAGGTTCTTCCTCTAGTGGAATATTTGAATTGAAACTAATGTGGAGTTGATTGGAGTCGCTAGGTAGATCATTCAGCCTTCTTGTGTCTTATCATTGTCCACCATCAACAATCATATCTATAACTTGATATGATTTTTTGAGGAACATGAAATGTTCATCATCCCAGTATGGTCACCACTATGTTGTCACTCTATAATTTCTCAAGTTAAGGAAGAAGTTGACAGAGGTAACTAAAAACCCACTTTGAATTCTAGGATCTAGCCCTCCTAGACTTAGAGAGGGATCTCTCTATAAGATTTAGCTTTGTTTGCTGGAAATTTTAGGCTAGTTATGATAGTGTAGGGTTTGTTTTTTAATTTGGTTGGCTGGAACAAGTAAAATGGACCATTGGGAAATGGAGTCACCGGATTAGTTCAATCAAGGGAGTTTCTACAGGAAATCTTACAGGGAAGGATATGCACTTTATTGGATTCTTAAGATTGTTGAGTGATGTGAAAGAAAAGTTGAGGAGAAAGGACTGTACCCAAGAAATTAAGAATTATGGGACTGACCTTATAGTAGAAAACATAGAAATTATTCACAGCCAGAGGCAGAGGGTACATTTAAAGAAAGTATGCTCCTAATTTTCTATTGAATCATTCAGAATTTATGGATACAAAGACAAATGCACTTCACCAACATAAGTGACACGAGAATCTTGTAATTACAACTGTATTACTGAAAATTGATAAAAAAAGGATATGTGAGCTACTTGAAAATATTGATCCTATCCTATGTACAGGTCCCAACCCTTCATACTTCGAAATGGGAAGTATTTATAAGTTTTTTTACAAGTTATCATGTTGTTGACGGGCGAAATTGACCGCTCGTCAACTGGAGGAGTGAATCTTGTCCGGAGTTGTCTAATTAACCCAATCCGTTTGGATTAATCCACTCTGACGGGTTTAGAGGCTCCGTTGGCCGATCTAAGTCCTAAAGAAANAAAAAAAAAAAAAAACAACAGAAAATATAATAATTTGATGAATAACAATCCCTGAAAACTATCTATAGATTTAATGCATATTTACAATTTAACTAACTAATATTTATAAAATAACTCTACTTATTATATGTACAGCATGTACAAATGGTTCTATTTCTAATATATATATAACATTTACAAAATACGAATTTTAATCTAAATTCGCGAAAATCGAATATAAATTGTTTTTTTTTTTTTAAACAACAGGCAAGTTGTTATTTAATCTTATTGATTTGTTTTCTTTTATGTATTTAATAAATCAAACCGCCTAATTTAATGAAAGAAATAATAGATAGTGAAAGTGTTTTAACTACGGGGAACTTCTATATCTATTGTACTAATAAAATCAAATAACAGAGATGACATGTTATCGCATCTGATGTGTGTTCAAAGCGTAGCATCCAATCTTCCCTATCTGATGAGGTAAACCCGTGCCAGACCCTGAAATTGCCTCTGATAAATGGGAAGCAATGATGATGGAATTCGAATGGCAGAAAATACAAGAGATGTGATTACATCAATCTCATAATTCCACAAGCGACCACATTAAGATAAATCCTGCTGTGAAAACTTGTGCATAAACGTTCAATAGAATATGAAGATAAATCTCTTAATTCCAAGTTTGAACAAAATGATTACTGTGTATTAAATCTGGAACATAAAACATGGATACTGTATAAATTTTAATCTATCAACTTGTAAAAAATCATGATAGCTAAAGAAATCATAATCTAATTGCAAATTGAAACAATCACGACTTGAATAAAAGCACAACACTGAAAATTTAAAGCTGTGACAAATATCATATTTCATTCAAGTCTGCAAATGAAAAATCCATGGTTTTTCCCCAAGATGAGCTCCCTTTGTTTACAAAATAATACATTTATAAAGGCCACATGATCAAAACATTCCCTGTGGAAATTGTCAAATCTGTTCCAAAAAATCTTGGGAAATGCAATCTCCCAAATTCCCATTTCTATGCAAAACTAACAGCCTAATCTAAAACCATGTAAAGAAATAGCATGTTCAAAGATGCCACTAGCAATCCAATCTCCTTTAGAATTCGTATGTACCTGAAAATGCACAAAAATAACATGATTTCAGATTGCATTTTAGTTAAAAAATCAACAAATTCGAATTTTAGTAACTAGCTTATAGAATCTCACGATTTTGTAGCTAGTTATTATTATAAACAGAATCGTGTTTTATCAATTGAATCAAAACAGAAATAGATGCGATTTGAGCAAACAAATCCTGTATGCTAATTCAAAATACAAACGAAATCATTTTAAAATCACTCTTAAAATACCATACCTCGGATTCAGGGATTCGTTTTGATCAAGCTATTTTTGAATTGACAATGGCAGTGGCCGCCTCCACGTTTTTAAAGACAACAGAGCCTGTGGATGTATAACTTGCTAACAGACTGCTTCAAAATCCTTTGTATTGATCAAGGGTTCACAAAAGGCTGAGGCACAAGTCTGGATGGGTGAGAGGGGTTCTAAGGCACAGGCCTGGAGAAGCCACAAATGTTTCAACACTTGCAACCATATCAAAACGCACCTTTCAGCCACAGAGAAAATCTGAGATTTGACCTATAAAAGACAAGTTATATCTCTTTAATGACTCAATTTCTGAGGAAACCGCTTGCGGTGAAGGTACAAGGGCTCATTTCGGTTCTGGGTTTTCAAGGGTTTGATATAATTCAAAACCGTTTGCTCAGAATCGCTCACGCAAAAACGTGTCTCTGGGAGGCAATTACGGGGTTAACCTAAGAAGTCTTCTTGGGCATTATCAAACAACAACAAAGTTTGGACACCGTTGGGTTCGATTCTCACTACAGGAGCCATAGATAGTAGCACAAAATCAACAGGGTATTCGACGATAGGGTTTGACAGGATAGAAACAGAACCAATTGCCCAAAGCTTCCCCAACACAATGCAAAGGCAACCCGAAATGCAAGGGCAGAGCGTTAATGCTATGTGTGCGAGGATAGTGGTGTAAATCAAGGCCATGCTAGAACATCATATTGGGTTGTACTTGGAACGACACCTTTGTGTAATGGTACATTCAAATCATAACAATGCATATCCAAAAGAATTTTAATCAACATGTCAAATAAACCATTACATAACCACGATTTGACCCAAAAATCAACGTGTCAATCAAACCATTGTGTCGAAGATTTTGTAAATCAACACCATATTAACAATAATCAAAAGCATAAATGTTTGGTGTTTCGATAAATATGTGACTAGTGGTGTTTTTTAGGTCAAGGAGTTATAACCATGTAAACAAGTATGTTCATGACTAAATGAAACAAATCGATGGTAAACCATAAAAATCAACCCTTTGATGAAATCAAACATGAATTCGAACCATTTCGTTTTCATACTTGCAGTTATGAAATAGACTCAAAAAGCAGGTATGTAAAAGGCGATGTTTAATGGTGTCATTTAAATGAGAAAGGTTACGACGAGTAATGAGAAATTAAAAACCTTGTGTAGGCAGCTTATAAAAATAGAGATTGATATGGTTGCCAACAATGGTGAAACATTGGTAGAAGCAGTTATCTCTGCCAAATGAACAAGTCCAGATTAGGATAATCAGAAAAACTCCAACTTGAAAACAACCAAGAAACTGTTTGAACATCATTATCAATCATAAAAAAATCCAGTTTCAGGTTGCTTGTTATTTAAAAGACGAAAACTGATGGCAATCTTAACAAAAGAGAGTAACGATATTAAGGTTAAAATCTCCAATACTGTTGACAGAGCCACTGCTACCAGTAGGCTTCCATAGCCTTGACAGGGTTGCCATTTAACCCACTCCAATATTTGTATCCTGCCAAGAAGTTCCAGATCAGATCGAAGGAGATTTAAGGTCAAAAGATTCCATATCTGAGAATTTTCATATACCTGACATTGCTTCGCTGCCAGCGGGCCTGTTCAGTACCCCGGTGAAGTTATCTTGGCATCATGCATGCATTTACCTGCTGCCAGCAGAACTGTTTAGTATCCCGGCGGGTTTACAAGCACTTCCCATAGCTCTCTGAAGATTTATTTAATTTTAAAGATATTTAACCGAGCGGGGTGACGCTGAAAAACCGGATATTTTGGACATATTTTAATAAATTACAAACCTTGAGAGAATTTTTTTAACTATCCTTCATTAAGATCTAGAGACAGTTTGTTATAAACCAACCTTCGAAGGCAAGGAGACATCTTATGAGTTGTTCTCTTAAGGAACAGGGACAGCGTAAGAATAAATTTTTATGGATAATCGTGAAAAGATTCATTTACAGATTGAAATCAAGAAACGCTTTTCAAACAACAAGCTTTCTTTAACATGGCCGCAAACTTCAGAAAAATATCATAATTGATGTTTTAACAATCTTCAATAGTTATTTCAAAGGAGAAATTTTTATGTTCTCTTTGTCTGAAACGGTTCATGGTGCAGGCATGTGTGTTTCAAAAGAAAGACTGATAAGCATAAAAGGAAACAAAACACACCAGCGAAGAAATATTTGAAAGCAAAGAAATCCAAACAAAAAAAAATGTGTACAGAAGGTGCATCTGAAAACCTCATGCAACAAGTCCCTTGGGAAATTGAAAGAAAGTAGGAAAATCCTGTTTGATGGGAAAGCAGTCTTACTCGTGGTACCTTGGGTCGGGGTTGATTTAGGTTTATTTATCTCTTTACTTTCCATTTAAGATTTTCATGACGACACTGCGTTTTTTTTAAATAAATATTTAACTAAAAGCAAAGAGAAAAAGATCAAGCGGACTTCCCTGATAACAGTCGTATTATGGTTCTCGTGGTGCGCCCACTTGCGTTCATGACTGCATTATTACAAAGAGAAATAGTGAGAAATAAAAGTGAAAGAAAACCTATTCCTAAACCTACCCTAACTATTAAACAAATCAGAATACTATGTGAAGTCATGTTTCCAATGTAGCCATCGGAGTAACTCTAATCCTGCAATGGAAACAAGATCAAGAATTACTAATAAGAATGGTAACATAAGCATATCACATTTACCTTCATAATAATCATCTAAAAACGAAGTAAGCATGATCTTACCATTTCCTTGGATATTCTTGTTGTACGAATCCTCCAGCCAGTGCACAATCTTGTCGTGATAAGGGTCATAATGGCATGGGCGAGTGTAAGTAGGTTTGAAAAACTTGTCAGGATTACGATGAAATGGAATAACCATCAGCCAAGGATGAAATGCTCGATCCTCCTGACAGTTCTTTAAGTGTTCATTAATTTCTTCACATGGAGGATCTAAAAGAAATATGTCACGCCTACTTCCAAGATACTTAGGTAAAAAGAAAGAAAGCTCAACTTTGTCTTTATTATGAAATTTTTTTATATATGAATATTCAATCCATCCTAAGATACTATCACAAAAATGGGGATGCAAACCATGACTTTGATGAAACGAATATATCAATGGGAAACTCATCATAGGAGGATTTGCGCAATCAATTGGATCATTGGTTTGAATGTTTCCTTTGATGAGTTTGATCATTTCAAAATGTGAAGTATAAACATTAAGATTCGAGCTAAGCAAAGAACGAATATGAAATGTAGAATGTTTGATCTCCATAAAATATAATGCATTGTCTTTTTCAACAATAAACTGTGTAAAATCATTTCGCAACATATCCTTTTCCCATGTGAGTGATGAAAGTGAACAAGCGTCAAATCCGGTTTTATCAATGTTATGCTCGGAATTAATTTCACCAAAATTTAGAATATTGAAAATATATGATTGTGGCGGAAAAGAGTAGGATGTTGTAGGTAAGGTGTCAAGTCCAACAGAGTCTAGGAAGGGATCAGGATATAAAGAATAAAAGGAATCAGACAAAAGCAAATGAAAAGAATCTCTTGAATTAACAATGGTATTCTCAAGAGATTCATCTTCACCTTCTTTAAAACCCTTACTCTGTTTTGGTGACGAATACCTCAACATGATATAATCATATGGATTTCCCTTTTGTGTGATAGATAATTCAAAATTTAAGTGACAAACATCTAGTCTTTCCTGTGAACAAAGTGCATTTTGAGGATGAAGGTTTAAGGTTTCTTCTTCTAGTTGCATATCTTCTTCTCTAATCAGTTTCATAGGAGTACTAGAACATTCAAGACGATTTTCGTCGCTTAAGTGCTCTTCAATGACTGATTTCAATTGTTGATTAGAGCATGAGTTACAAGAATGGGGATATTCACCTTGAGCCAGAAACGAATCTTCTTCCATACTAGTCGTAGACTGAAAATACAATGATTCAAAGGAAAAACCAATTTGGTTGTCAATAAGAACCTGGTCAATAGATTCTACCTCCCTAGCTTGTTCAACATTGTCTAAAGGATTCTTCTCTTCTTGCGAAGAGAATTGTTCTTGCAGTTGAGTGATAGGATTTGCAATTAGTTCTTCGTTCATGCTTGAATATGACTGGATGGAAGGGATGCAAGCATCATAGAAGAGATTTAATGCAAATGACATGTCATCAAGATTAAATTTACAGAGGATATGATAGACTCTTGTCAAAAGGTCTTCTGAAGATGAATCGTCGTTGATTAGTGAAGTATGAAATTCTTCACATAATTGATCGAAATCATAAATTTCAAAAGAATCTAGAAACTCATCTACAAATTGAAACCAATCAAAAATGTGACATACTGGAAAGGATTAAAACCAATGTTTAATCCGACCTCTAAAAGTAAAAGTGAAAAGTCTGCATAAAACTCTTAAATCTGAGATGTCATGTTTGATGCATTTGCACCAAAACTTGTTAAGGTGGTCTTTAGCAGATATATTGCCTCCACCATCAAAGGTGAGTTTGGACAAGCGAGAGAATGTCTCGTTGGGAACATTGGGTAATGAGAAGTTGAAATCATGTTCCAACACAGTGATTTGGGGAGCCATGGGGAAATTGAATACATTTAAAAATAAAGGCTCCTACAAGGCCAGCTTGTCAGTCGACCCTCCTTCTAGCGCCATTTGTTGACGGGCGAAATTGACCGCTCGTCAACTGGAGGAGTGAATCCAGTCTGGGGTTGTCTAATTAACCCAGGCTGTTTGGATTAATCCACTCCGATGGGTTTAGCGGCTCCATTGGCCGATCTAAGTCCTAAAGAAAACGAAAAAAAAAAACTAAAGAAAATATAATAACTTGATGAATAACAATCACTGAAAACTATCTATAGATTTAATGCATATTTACAATTTAACTAACTAATATTTATAAAATAACTCTACTTATTATATGTACAGCATGTACAAATGATTCTATTTCTAATATATATATAACATTTACAAAATACGAATTTTAATATAAATTCACGAAAATCGAATATAAATTGATTTTTTTTTTTAAACAACAGGCAAGCTGTTATTTAATCTTATTGATTTGTTTTCTTTTATGTATTTAATAAATCAAACTGCCTAATTTAATGAAAGAAATAACAGATAGTGAAAGTATTTTAACTACGGGGAACTTCTATATCTATTGTACTAATAAAATCAAATAATAGAGTTGACCTGTTATCGCATCTGATGTGTGTTCAAAGCGTAGCATCCAATATTCCCTATCCGATGAGGTAAACCCGCGCCAGACCCTAAAATTGCCTCTGATAAATGGGAAGCAATGATGATGGAATTCAAATGGCAGAAAATACAAGAGATGTGATTACAACAATCTCATAATTCCACAAGCGACCACATTAAGATAAATCCTGCTGTGAAAACTTGTGCATAAACGTTCAATATAATATGAAGATAAATCTCTTAATTCCAAGTTTGAAAAAAATGATTACTGTGTATTAAATATGGAACATAAAACATGGATACTATATAAATTTTAATCTATCAACTTGTAAAAAATCATGATAGCTAAAGAAATCATAATCTAATTGCAAATTGAAACAATCACGACTTGAATAAAAGCACAACACTGAAAAGCTAAAGCTGTGACAAATATCATATTTCATTCAAGTCTGCAAATGAAAAATCCATGGTTTTGCCCCAAGATGATCTCCCTTTGTTTACAAAATAATACATTTATAAAGGCCACATGATCAAAACATTCCCTGTGGAAATTGTCAAATCTGTTCCAAAAAATCGTGGGAAATACAATCTCCCAAATTCCCATTTCTATGCAAAACTAACAACCTAAGCTAAAACCATGTAAATAAATAGCATGTTCAGAGATGCCACTAGCAATCCAATCTCCTTTAGAATTCGTATGTACCTGAAAACGCACAAAAATAACATGATTTCAGATTGCATTTTAGTTAAAAAATCAACAAATTCGAATTTTAGTAACTAGCTTACAGAATCTCATGTTTCTGTAGTTAGTTATTATTATAAACAGAATCGTGTTTTATCAATTGAATCAAAACAGAAATAGATGCGATTTGAGCAAACAAATCATGTATGCTAATTCAAAATACAAACAAAATCATTTTAAAATCACTCTTAAAATACCATACCTCGGATTCAGGGATTCATTTTGATCAAGCTATTTTTGAATTGACAATGGCAGTGGCCGCCTCCACGTTTTTAAAGACAACAGAGCATGTGGATGTATAACTTGCTAACAGACTACTTGAAAATCCTTTGGATTGATCAAGGGTTCACAGAAGGCTAAGGCACAAGTTTGGACGGGTGATATGGGTTCTGAGGCACAGGCCTGGAGAAGCCACAAATGTTTCAACACTTGCAACCAGATCAAAACGCACCTTTCAGCCACAGAGAAAATATGAGATTTGACCTCTAAAGGACGAGCTATATCTCTGTAATGACTCAATGTTTGAGGAAACCGCCCACTATGAATGTAAAAGGGCTCATTTCAGTTCTGGGTTTTCAAGGGTTTGATCTAATTCAAAACCGTTTGCTCAGAATCACTCACGCAAAAACATGTCTCTAGGAGGCAATTACGGGGTTAACCTAAGAAGTCTTCTCGGGCATTATCAAACAACAACAAAGTTTGGACACCGTTGGGTTTGATTCTCACTACAGGAGCCATAGATAGTAGCACAAAATAAATAGGGTATTCGGCGATAGGGTTTGACAAGATAGAAATAGAACCAATTTCCCAAAGCTTCCCCAACACAATGCAAAGGCAACCCAAAATGCAAGGGCAGAGCGTTAATGTTATGCGTGCAAGGATAGTGGTGTAAATCAAGGCCATGCCAGAACATCATATCGGGTTGTACTTGGAACGGAACCTTTGTGTAATGTTACGTTCAAATCATAACAGTGCATATCCAAAAGAATTTTAATCAACATGTCAAATAAACCATTACATAACCACGATTTGACCCAAAACTCAACGTGTCAATCAAACCATTGTGTCAAAGATTTTGTAAATCAACACCATATTAACAATAATCAAAAGCATAAATGTTTGGTGTTTTGATAAATATGTGACCAGTGGTGTGTTTGAGGTCAAGGAGTTATAACCATGTAAACAAGTAGGTTCATGACTAAATGAAACAAATCAACGATAAACCATAAAAATCAACCCTTTGATGAAATCAAACATGAATTCGAACCGTTTCGTTTTCATACTTGCAGTTATGAAATGGACTCGAAAAGCAGGTATGTAAAAGGCGACGTTTAATGGTGTCGTTTAAATGAGAAAGGTTGCGACAAGTAATGAGAAATTAAAAACCCTGTGTAGGCAGCTTATAAAAATAGAGATTGATATGGCTGCCAACACATGTCATAACAGATCAAGATTTATTTTAGAAAAATTTAAACTAGATATTGCAATCATAGAAAACCAGAAAGATTTCTTCCACAGAATCTGGATAGGTTACAATAAATTTCGAGTTGTTGAGGATATTTGTGGGATCTGTTGTTGAGCATTGCCTTCAATTTCTTCTCTTTTCCATCTTTCCTTTTGACTCCTTGCCCCCAAAATTATGAAAACTGGGGTCCAAAGGGTTCTTTGATTCTCATAATATGATATAGTTGCATAAAATATGAGGGAGGATGTTTTATATCATATTTTTCTGAGTAAAAACCTCTCTTGGTTTTATCAAATCACTCTCCATCTGTCCAAGATCTATGTTTGAAAACAATGTGTAAAAGAGGAAGCAAATAAATCTTGAAAATATGCCCCAAATATGCTCTTTATTCTCCCAATCTACGACACGTGTAGAAAAAATGAAAGAGGTTATTTTTCCTTGGTCCATGTTGAAAAAAAAAATCTTTTGGTTTCTCAAAATTCTCCCTGGTTATCCTAGAAATCGCCTCAGAAGATGATTGGTCAAAAAACAAATTGGGAGGAGGAAAGTGGTTATGTATATGATGACGTGGGGACAAGTGTCAAATAGGATATGGGATGAGTGGATGAGGGAGTGTAAGTGTTAGGAAGAAGTGCAACATAGGCAGAGAGGTGGATGGTATCAGGAATGAGGAGACAAGTGTCATTTGGTGAGACGAGAAAGTAGATACGGGAGGTGAGGTGTAGGGAGAGTGGTCAAAGAGGTGGATGAGGTGATAGGTGGGATAAAATGGGTATGAACATGCGAGAGGGTGAGTGGAGTACATGTGTAAGTAGGGGTGTAAGTGGTATTGGAGCAGTGGTCTAGAATTATCCCATAGGTGGGGTACGTGGTAAGCAGTAATAGAAGAGGGGGGTCCAAACTGTTGTGAGAACGCCACGTTATGTGGGTCTGAGGTGTGAAAAACAAATGTTTTGGACCCCTGCCCCCCCACCATTAAAGGCATAAAGGTCGAGGGGGAGTCCAAAATATACTGAGGAACATCGATCTCAGTGTTAATGAATGTTGTTGATGAGATTAGCACAGGAGTTAGGCACTACACACCAAAAGGTATTTTTCTCTATTCAACTTGAGGATAAAGCCATGCGTTGGGTGGCGCTAAGATAAAAATTTTCCACTTTACACCATAGTTTTATTTCCTAAGGCTACAAATATCCAAATTTCTTCAAACACGGGGTGTTTTGACAATCCCCTTTCAAATTTTCCTTGAAATCATAATCATTAAAAGAATGGATATCAATCAACATAATGATTATCCTATAAAATTATAGGACCCTAAAAGGTCAAACTCCTTGTGCGATGTCAGCTCTGGAGGTAATCTAGATGTGTCCTTCACAGAGGAATGCCTTGCTATCTATGTTGGGATCTGTAGATCCTAGTGGCTCAAAATTTATCAAGTTTGACGTCACAGATATGAAGCCTCACTTGCCTTACCATGTGGAATTCCAAATCCACATGGGTTACTCGAGGTATACCATCAAGCGTACTATTGTTGATGAAGGCGCTGCAACATGTGTGATGTCCCTGGTCTATTGGAAATACCTTGTCTCTTTGACTCTCTCTCTGTCTCCAACCATGTTGACTAATTTTTATGGTTTCTCCTTCTATCCTCATGGTATTCTTCATGCCTTTCCATTCCAGCTAGGTGGGAAGACAGTAGAGGTGGATTTCAAGGTAGTTGATGTGCCCCTCGATTATAACTTGTTACTAGGAAGAAATTGGAATTAGGTTGTGACTGCCATCATATCATCCTTCTTATGTACTCTTTGTTTTCCTCATGATGGGAAGATCATGACAATTAATTAGTTGTCATTTGTGTATGCTATCCCCAGTGCATCTGTTGGACCATCGATCCCCATGGTCGACAATTCTCAGCTGACAAATAAGAATATCAATGTCGAAATGTATTCATCCCTAATGGGTACCTTCGAATTCATGGCACCAGTTCACCATATTTGTTCCATGTCCAGTAGGCCCATTTCATATGAGAGGTATGTTTCTTTCCGCACTTCCTATTTTAATGATCCTTACACCCTACCTTCCTTGACTGCGTCTTGTGAAGGTTAGTTTCATGCTGGAATGGCCATGCCATTGTCGACAACAGATATAGCATATCAAGTTGTTCTTGACTCTTCCGCCAATCCTGATCCTATTACCTCACAAAAGGATGAGGAGGATCTTATTCTTGAGCCTATGTGGGCCACTTCGTTGTCTTGTTCACATGAATTCCTCAATGATACTTTTCCCTCGGATGAAGCTATCATCGAGGCCATTAATGGTTCTAACCAACCTTGGGATGATATGCATAATCACTCTTATTCTCTCCCATAGCTTTCTAGAATCGAACAAGATGACTGTATATCTACTCTTAGCGAGATAGTCAGTCACACCGTAGTTCCTATTGATACGCAAAAAATTTATGCCAAAGGAAATATGGTGAGTATCTCACCTACCATCCCAATCGATATCTCTCCTACCCTTGGAAAGATTGAAAATGTACACCTTGGTTCCAATTGTTCGCCAGAAGAAATCTTGATCTACATCAAACTCTTCAAGGAATTCTGAGATGTGTTCACTTGGTCATATGAAGAGATGTCAGGAATCGACCCTTGAATTGTCAAACATGATATTAAAACTTACCTGGATGCTAAGCATGTTTGAAAACATCTTAGAGTTGTCAATCCCTGGAAGGCCCCTACTATTAAGGTAGAGGTAGATAAAATGCTTAAAGTTGGCTTCATCTACCCGGTTCCCTTGAATGAATGGGTATCCTATATCATTCTTGTGAATAAGAAGCAAGGAACCATATGTGTATGCATGGATTTTCTTGACCTGAACAAATCCTGTCCTAAGGAGAACTTCTCGACACCTTTCATCAATCAGATCCTCGATGAGTGTGTGGGAAGCAGAGTTTTTTCTTTCATGGATAGATTTTTAGGGTATAACCAAATTCAAATTAAACTCGAGGATGAACATAAGATGAAATTTATTGGTCCTTGGGGTACTTTCTCATACCAGAAGACGCCTTTCGGACTTAAAAATGTAGGAGAAACCTTCCAACATGCTATGATCTTCACATTCCATGATCTTAAGCATATAGTCGAAGCTTATTTTGATAGTCTTGTTGCTCACTCTTGTAAGAGAGTGGATCACCCTAAGCACCTTTAGCTAGTTTTTGAAAGATGTCATCATTATCACATCCATTTGAACCCTCATAAATGCATATTTTGTGTTAGGTCAGGATGTCTTCTAGGATTTTTAGTATTTGAGAATGGGATCATGGTACATCCATTAAAGGTTGAGGAAATACTTCGATTTCCTCCCTCATGCACTATTCAAAAAATTCAAGGTTTACAGGGGAAAGATAACTTTTTATGTCTGTTTATAGTAAACTATGCCAATATTACTAAGGGTTTCATGTGTCTTTTGAAGGACACCCCTTTTATCTGGGATGAGCGATCCCATGAATCCTTCGATGCTTTGAAGAAATCCTTGGTATCGATGCCTTTGCTAAAGTCTCATGACTACAGAAGAGATTAATTTCTCTATGTCGCCATGTCTGAAGAGAGGATTGGTATGGTATTGGTTTAGGAGGATGATGAGCTCCACGAGCACATCATTTACTATCTTAGTTGAAACTTATTCAGTCTTGAGCTCAAATATTCTCATGTTGAAAAGATAGTTTTGGTTGTTGTTCATTCATTCCAATGATTATGCCATTTTATATTTCTTTGAAAAACTATTGTGGTTGGATATGTCAATCCACTTCAATACGTCCTTACAAGGTGTATCATATGGGGGAAATATAATAAATGGATTGTCATTTTACAAGAATTCGATCTCGATTTCACTTCTGTGAAATCCAAAAAATCACTAGTCTTTACAGAGTTAATATATGATTTCCCATGATTGGACGAAAATGTTATTCATGTTGATTCTTTTGCGAATGAACACATTTTCCTTGTCTCATCGTCCGACCCCTAGTATGGAGACATTGTTCTCTATATTCAAACTTTTAAATTCCCTCGACATCTATCACGAGATGACCGATGACATATACGATACCAAGCTAAGAATTACATTATCGTCGGCGACACTCTGTATCGTCGAGGTATAGACAATATCTTGCATCATTTTTTAACTCATGAAGAAGTCGAGTCAGTTCTGAACGATTTCCATAGTGGGGATTGTGGTGGTCATCTATTCGGGCTTGTGACAACCCAGAAAATTTTGTGAGTCAATTATTTTTGGCCATATCTCTTTAAATATTGCATTGAAGCAGTTAAGAAGTGTCACCCCTGCTGGGTTTTCACTCGAAAAATGAGCTCGTATCCATCCCCTCTCGATCCAGTCACTAACGTCGATCCCTTCACCAAGTGGGGGTGGACTTTGTGGATTTCAACCCAACTTTGGTTGGGAGGCATCAACACATTATCGTGTTCATAGACTACTTTACTAACTGGACTGAGGCCATACCTGCAGTTAAATCTAACAAGAAGATTGTCGCCTTCTTCGTATTCAATCAAATTATTTCCAGGTTCTGAATCCCAAGTGAAATTGTCACTGATCATGGCAGTCACTTTCATAATGAAATGATGGAATAAATAGTAGATAAACTGGGTTTTAAGAATGGTCATTCTTCCCCTTAATACCCCCAAGAAAATGGACAGGTAGAGGCCATAAACAAGTCTCTTAAGACCATTTTGCAAAAAAGTGTCAGCTAGAGAAAATCTAACTGGCATATCATGTTATATCCCACACTTTGGGAATACTCAACCTTGGTCAAGACTGCCAATGGTTTTTCTCCTTTCCAGTTAGTACACGGTGTGGAATCGATCTTACCTATCGAATGTGAAATCCCTTCTCTTAGATTGGCAGTTTCTCTCCTACCTGACACTTTCGATATCGAAAGATTCCTTGTGCACCTAGATATCCTTTACAAGCAACGTTGATATGCATGTACAGCTATCAAAGAGAATAAAAGACATTTCAAGGTCTAATACGATAAGTTTGTCTTCCCTCAGTTGTATGTTGAGGGTGACTTGGTCCTTTTATATGATCAAGCCAAAGAACCACTAGGGGCAGGCAAGTTCAAACCCATGTGGAACAGTCCCTATATTGTGTGATGTGTCTTGGAAAAACGAGCCTATGATTAGAAGATTATGAAGAAAGCATGTTGGCTGAGCCCAGGAATGGGATCTACTTGAAAATATATTACACTTCAGCCTCAATATTGGGTGTAACTCTTTGTATACTAATGTAATTTAGTGTATATATTTTCCCTTTATTTTTTGTCTTCATCTTTGTTATCGAGTTTTCCCTTGGTTGGAAGATGTCAAGGGATTCTTCGGTCTACTTAGGATTTGCAGACAAAGCCATTCATCATATGCGGAACTTGGCTTCCGCCGCTTGGGTTGTTTACTCACCCAAGGGTCTACTAGTGTCCTCAAGTGGCATATGCCTAGGGAAATCCACAAATAATGTGGCTGAATTTAGCGTCGTTATAGAACTTTTGCGTGATGCCATTTCACATGGTATTCTCCCTTTGGAAGTTCACTTGGATTCCCATTTAGTAGTATGTCAATTGAACGACAGTTACTATGTGCGTGACCCTATGTTAATCCGACGATTCTTATAGGTACACCTTTTAGAACGACAGCTTGATTTTATTACTTATCATCACATACCTAGGAGTTCTAATTATGTATCCAATGCATATGATAATTTCATTTTATATTGGCATTTGTCACATAAATAAAGAAAAGAAAACATTCTCATCAATGAACACATTGTAACATAAGTAAATCCGAAGAACCATGTTTTTATATATATTTCAAAATATATGATGTTTATAGTACAAAATTGGTGCTAACACCCTCAATACACATATACAACCGATAATACAAAAGTCATGACATATATGCCTGCGACACCGGATCAGTTTCATGATAGAAAACAATGACGTTTGCGAGAGCCGCACCCAAGCTCTAGTCATGCCTACCACCTATCGTTACATAACCTCCGACAGATCCTCCACCTGAACGATCAGAATCCTTTGTGTCAAACGAGATAGGTTTCCCTGCATGTTTTGAAGGACTCCCTACGCTTCTCCTCCCACTGCCTCATCTCCCCGCTGCCTCCGAAGATGTCGTGGGAGCACGTCCGACCATCATGGACCTACTTTTTCATCATATGCATGTCTAATTAGTACTTAAACATAATCCAAAAATATTTTTGTATTTTCCTATACAAAAATAAATAAAAAATGAAATATTTAAAAAAAATTCACATACCTATATCCCCATAGGCGGTCCCTGGTGGTGATGGCATGTCAAGGTCCCCTCTAAAGTCAATCCCTGCATAGGTTTAGTCATCCAGAGAAATGACCAGTCATCTCCACCAGTAAAAGAAATCATCATTGTAGAGTGTGGGCACCCTAACTCCCCCCTACTATCTCATCACCTCGGTCCACCGTCCCATGGTTGGATTGTGAGGTCCTCGCAAAATGATCTCAAATATAGGTCCCAAACCTAGAACCCGCTCGAAGAAAAATATACACAATATAGAAGTGAACCAGAAGTTCCTCTTACCACCATGTTTGCATTATGTCAACTGGCTCTTCATGTTAGCGAGTAGTGAGTTGCACCAGTCGTACACCGTGGGTATCAAGAACTCTATGGAGTAGAACATAAGCAGCCTCGATGCCTGGTGTAATGAGGTTGATCCTGTGATCTGTGTCAAAACAAGGACAATAATCTTGAGGCTTAGATTGTTTATCACTTGTATGGGGAGTTGATTCTTGACCTTCTCGGTCCCTGCAATGCAATGAGTGTCTATGTATTCTTCTATCTTCATACCACTCCTAGCTCCTCGGGCTTTTAGGTTGATCACCTCACCCCGACGCGACAACCCCATCAAGAAATAAATATCCTTGACTTCAATCCTTAATGGTTTCACATCAAGGTTGAAGCTCTCACTGTCTAGATCCCATTAATCCATGAGCAACTATAGCAATATCACTTGGGACCTCATCCCTTTGAGAGCCTAAAAATTATACAATCCACATATTTTCAAGGCCTTTTGGGCCCCCATATCTCTTTCCATGGCAGCATCTACATCCTCATGTTCCCTTTCCCTTCACTCTAGCACCATCCTACAAAAGAAAAATCATTTTTTGAGTTATCATTCACTTAAAAACATTGTTTACGGACATATATGTGGGATATAATGTTCACAGTCACATATAGGGTTGAGTATATGCTAGTCATATTTTAGCCAGACCCATATAATCACACCTATACGCGATCCGATGAACGGTAGCCCGCATACACCTAAACTTCTAATTTGTGCCCTAAATAACTTAAAAATTCAGACCTAAATACAAAATGTAATCCACTAAAAAGAAAGAGGAGGGAAGAGGAATCATCTAGTCCAGACGGTCGCTAATTCCGTCACTCGTAGCTCCCACAATCACCAGTTGAAGATCGGAGGCAATTTGGTCCAAAATCCACTATTTGAGTAAAAGAGTAAAATGGTATCGTAAATTTGGTTTTTTAACTATTTATAGAAAAAAAATTACCCACTTTGAGTAGTTTCGGATAATATTTTCTCCTAATGGATTAATACAACAATGGATTGAGTTGTTTTTTGCAGTTTTGTCGAGGGAGTCTTGTGGTTTTCAACATTATGTCGACCATTCGTAACTTCAGACAGGTATTTTTGCTACCCAACATATAGGATAGGTATCCATTCAATCATACACACTTTCATCATCCTATAACTGTCACTCATATCCCTTAGGTACAAACCCATTTTTTAGTGACACAAAACTTTCTATATTCTATTAGAAGTGTCGTTATCAAATGGTAGAAACTCACCAAACATGGGTACCCTAGTTAGACCCTCTTCTTCATTTGGTGCCCATGCAGAGATTTTTTCCTTAGGACCGGGACTCCCTTATAGCTAATACATGAATTTATGTTGAACCTATTATCACCCTATAAATTATAGGATCAATTGGTGACTGGAATATTATCTGTCTCTAGTGTTTTTGTTGACAAATGATTTTTCATTCTGCAAATAATTTGAAAAGGAAAAAGAAAGAAAAAGAAAAGAATTTGAAAAGAAAAAAGAAAGAAAAAGAAAAGAAAAAAAAAAGAAAAAGAAAAAAGAAAAGAAAAGAAAGAAAAGAGGGCATAAAAGAATTTAAATAAAAGCCCCATGCAATAATAGTAACTCGGTCCATACCTTTCAAGCATGGCCAAGTTCTTTTTTAAATTTGAATGTTGATAGGGTAGTGAATGAATTTGGCTAAACAGTTTAATCTTAGCCAAAGTGTCTAAGTTAGATTAGTGAATAAATCTGGCCAGACTGTCTAATCTTGGTCAGATATCCCTGGGGTAGAGTAAATTCTTAACCCAACAGTTTAATCTGGGTTAATTGTCATAGGAAGATAGGTTAGTATGTAGGCTAGTTGCTTTACTGTTTCATTCCACTAAGACCAGCTTGATGTCAATGTTGCACCATGTCTCATATGCTTAGAAGATCATTTGGTCGAAGCCCCATGGTGCTCTCTACTTGAAAAGTTTGGGAAAAAACCCATAAAATGCATTTATCCTAAGTTTTCCCAGCGCATGTATTTTCCGCTCCCCATTTATGCTCCCTGCACATATCGACGATCCTGATCGCGGTGCTCATATATACGGTGTATAGAGAATTCCGGACCCCCCCGACCGTTCTTC
>ML776787.1:1658268-1677325 GCA_009831015.1 Picea engelmannii
GCATTTAATGGAGGGGGGGGGGGTCCGGAATGAGTAATAAAGAACGTGCTAAGATCTGCGGCCAGGAATCGAGCACGCCGATCAACGGTCCAAAATGGTTTTCGAACCACCCCGGATGATCTGCTTTTAACCGAGGGGGGGGGGGGTTTGGAATGGTTATCTCCCTCTGGCGGGCCCCTTTTTATACATGGCGTCAGTCTATTTTCCCCGAAGTCTCGTCACAATCTGCTATCTGACAGACCCCCGCCACTTATCGACGTCACCTTGCACTTATTCCCGAGTTAGTCACATCCCATAACTGTTGTCAGGCCCCTCCCCCTTTTCACTCATGGCAAGCCCCTTATTATGACTTTTACCTCCAATCCCTAGCCACCACGTCACCCGTCTGTATCCTTCAGCCACCGTCACCTACCATCTCACCCCCAAATGACCCGTTGTCCATTTATTACTGGATAACCTATCTGTTATCCAGCTGACCTGTCTCTCGCGCCCCAACTGATCCCAGTTTAAATAAAACTATCGTTATTTACCTTAATTTCGCTATTCACCAGTCGCACCAGAGAAATTCATTGCTTACTCCTCCGTTACATTTCGTCACCCTCATCCATAGTCAGTCGCCCCCACTAACGTTGTGTTTATTGCAGGTATTGTTGCAGAGATGGCGCCAAAATCCAAACAATCTGAAGGAGAGGAGAATCTGTTTCTCCCACCTCCTGTCGACCTGGAAAAGGTCCCACTGGTCGACAAAGATCGATTAAACACAGATACCAAATGCGATTTTGACTCCTCAGACCTCCAGTCATGGCTCAGGGAAGTTTTCCTGGACCAGAGTGATGAAATTAGACTCTGGGAGTCCAATTTACCCCTCTACCTATTCCCTCAAATTCACCATTTTCCCAAGTTTTCTCTTAAGTGTCAAGCTCATTATATCCCTGAACAAAGAGCCGTCATCTCCTCATCCGGAGAAATCCTCTTCCTAATCACGCCCGAGTCCATAGACCAGATGATGCAAATTCCCCATGCCGACTCTGCGTCTCCCTTCAACCTGGAAATCCTTATAGAGTTGTATCAGAAGATGACTTTTCCCCAAAGAGGTCAAATATTCAATCTTTTCCTTCCCACCTCCGCTCAATTCCCTTCCACAAATCCCCCTTACCCGTCATCCATGTTCTCCACTAAGGGAAACCAGGTCATTTCTTCCCTTTGTGCTTTGCTAGGGTACTATTCTGACCAGTGGGTAGATGAGCCAATTCTGGGTTTTCTATCCATTTTCTCCACTGATGAAAAGCCCACCACCCAGTTTGATTTCAGCACCTTCTTGGCAGACAATATTCACGAACAATTCATGAATTTCGGCATGGAAGGCATGTTCAGATATTCATAAATATTAGCCTACTTGTTCGTCTTTTTCCAGGAAGATAAGTTTGGATTTTCCATGCAGAAGATGGATGCAGATGGTAGACCCTAGGCTGTCACAGCATGGACCTCTTTGTTGAAGCACAACTCCACAGAGTATAGCTTCAAGGCATTCATCGATCTGTTCTACCACCTCGTGGTAAGCATGCTAGGTGGCAGGCCCGAGCCTCGAATAAACAATGAAGTTCAGAGGATCCTGCACCTCTCGGACAATTACAAAGACCGGGGATTGGTACCTGTATCAAAATCATACCGAGATCAGAGTATACGGGTGCGATTTGGCACCTTATAAGCTTCCCAAGTATTTTCCGGTCAAAATCTTTGCTTTAGAGTATATAAGACAGATTATGAATTCAAATGATATTCATTTTGTATCTTTGAAGAAAAAGCAGCAGCTTAGAATCAAGGGGCAGATCGACTCCTTCATCTGCATCAGTCATGGCACCGGGGAAGAAGCGGACCGGATGCTGAGAGAAATTAAGTTCTTCCTAAGTTTCCCATGGCATTATGATCCATGTGGGATCATTTCAGAGATGAGGGTTAAGAACAAAAATATCCCTTACGTTCATGTGCCTAGGCCTGAGGTGGAAAAATTTGCAAATCAAACAGTGTGGGTGCCTGACACATTGATCGAAGTGGAACAATAGCTTCCCCCGACCTCTGTGCCACCAACAACCATGCCACAAGTCCCAAAGGAGAAGAGGCCGAGGTAGGATTTATCTATGCCTGTCACTGAGGTATCTTCTGAGGAGTTCCAGTTGCACACTAAGAGGACTAAGACCTCGTCAGTCCTTGGCCCGACAGGGGAAAAAGAAGCCCCGCCTACCACAGTGACTAAGTTTGTTATTCCACCCTTTGGTTTGAGACTCTATAAGGACATTACCCTTGCATTACCGAAGAAATCCATAGACTCCCCATTGGACACTCAGCCAGGCAAGACTGGGCCCAAGTTGAGCGTTTTCGAGAAGTACGAGCTGATAAAGAAAAAGAACCAAACCCTTACCAGCAGTACTTGCGCTTAGTTTTGGAAGCAGACGTCGACTGCGCAACATCGGCTTCTGTCTGCATTTGACACAGAAAAGGGAAGAATGTACATGGCCTTCCTCCAGGCACAGGTACCTGATCCCAAGGTGATCACCGACTACAAGAGGGCCACCTTCGAATTCCATACGAAGGACGTGCACCCAGCCGATCAAATGGATCTGCACAAGAAGACCGGAGAAATGGTTTTCTATACGTTAGCGCATGCTTCCGCTTCTGTAGCCAAATTGCAGGTGCCACTGAACAATGTTCAAACACAGCTCAAAATGGAGAAGATCTCATCCTTCGCAAAGGACAATAGGATCAAAACTTTGGAGGAGCTAGTCCTCAAGATCGGCTATGACCCTTCCAGTGTCAGAGTAGCAGAGGAAATGATAAAGAAGAAGAATGTGGATATAGAATCCTTGAGGAAACAACTGAAGCTCCCGCCCACAGAGGATTCACAGGTGAAGGAGATAGCAGAGAAAGAAGGTGAGAAGGATGAAATGCTAAAGCTGCTCATGGAGCAGAATGCACAACTCAAAGAAATGGAAGCCGAGATGGAGAAATTATTAAAAGAGAAGGAGTAGCTGAAGCCAATGGAATTCATTCCATTGAGTGCCATTTTGATTTCAAGAGTGAGCACATCATCAGTGACAACAGTCCCATCCGCAACTCCATTAACATCCCAAGAGAAGACAGCCGACCTAGCCAAATCCATGAAAAAGATGAACCTACAGGAGACAGAGATCAGCAGGGTTAAAAAGGAATTTGGGAACCTTCAGGAACTCAAAACTTCTTTCCAGACCAGCCTAGCCAAGGAAAAGTAGGTAACAGAGAAGCTCAAGCAGGAGCTACAACAGCTCCAGAAACAAACAGTGGCAGGAAAGACATTGGTCGAGGTTAAAGAGAGTGTATGGACAGACATCACTAAGTCCATGAATGAGATATGGCCAATGATCCAAATCATGTTTGAGCAGATTGAATTGGTCTAGCGGAGAAAACAGGCCATCGAGAAGATCAGAGTAGAATTGGGGGAGATGCCAACACAGGCGAATGATATCATCAATTTCCTCAATTCTAAGACCAGAGAAGAGCTAGAAGAGCTGAAGATCGAGGACAGAACAGAGACCATCCTTGAGGTTAAAAGAGTTTTGACCAAGAGAGGGTAATGCTTCAACTGGAAGAAAAGGTTCATACCATGGACCTAGGGGTACAGAGATTCTTTAGCAAGATTGAGGCTCTCCAGAAGAAGGGCCTACCTGGTCTGAAGGTTATTAATGATAAACTGATGACACTTCCAGATTACAAGAAGAGATTGGTTGAGGTGTCTAAGTACAGTTCGAAGTTTGTAGGGATTCAAGGGAGCATCACCGGCAAAGCATTCCTGGATTCCCTTCAGTGGGACATCAGTATCCAACACAAGGCTCGATACATATTCCTCACCAAGCCTACATTCGCCAAATATACAGAAATGGACGAAGTGTATCGAAGACTACTCAAATTCGACGTGCCTAGTCATCTCAGATGGGAGGAACTCTGTGACTTGATCGATTAGAAGATGAGCTATCTAGGTCCAGTCAGACATCCAGTCAGATGAGGTCATGCAAAGGCTTCATCAACGGTCTACCCAGAAATCAGCGTGCAGTTACACCAAGTCATCAAGTAGTTCCTAGATTTAGGAAAATTTGTTAAATTAGTTAGGCTAAAAATAGATTTAGCACGTCTTGGTCATTTATGACAGGAACGTTTGTAATTTGAGTTATAAATATTTCACCTTTTGAGGTATTGAGGGTTGTTGATCTTCACACCCTGACGCTATCAGACTGTAACATTTTTGAAGAGATCTTCCATTAATAAAAAGGAGGCATTTTTACAGGATTCTTGCGTGTATTCACTGGTGATGTTTTCTCTCTAAGTTGAATGTTATTCTTGCTTTGTAATCATCTTGTTTTCTAATTCTAATCTTTAAGAGTAACGAATGTTGCAGGATTTATCTTGTATACCCTGTTTCTGACTCGAAATATTTTAGTGTTTATCTTCTGGTGTTTTCAATTAAGAAATTCTTAACTTCTTCTTAGTTGAAATTATCTTTCTCATCTTTCTTTTGTCCATCATTTAAGCTACTAAAAGATCCAGTGAGTATATTATCTCTCCCTATAGAAGTCTTCCTTCACGTTTCTGGGTTGTATTTCATATTTTATTAAAACACAGACCCCATAGCCCAATGGATGTGTAGACTGTCTCAACCAATTCAAAAAACACTTTGACAACAAAACCGATCTATTTCTTTACCTAGCCTAATATCTAAAATTGGAAACATAGCTAAATCATATAGAGAGATCCCTCTCTAAAGTTGGAAGGGCTAGATCCCAGCTTCAAAAGTGGTTGGATAAAGTTACCTTTGTAGATTTCTTTTGTTTTCAACCTCTAGGAAATTTACAGAGTGCTAACATAGTGGCGACTCCACTGGGGAAGAACTAAAAATTGATAATTTTACGTTTTCTTTTCCCCAAAAGAAAGTTTGCTCCGTGGAATATTGCAAATTTCAGAAGAAAGTAATGTTTAGAGGTTGATTAAACTTTGTACATATTATTTTCAGACTCACAAAATTAAAAATTATATATATATATAAAACCAAAAAGAATTCTGGCTCCCAAGAGAGTTTATACTCGATCTCATCCAGACCCAGAGCCTGCGATAGTGAGAGATAACCCCGAATAGTTTCTCAGGAAAAAGACCTTGGTTGAAGGCTCAGTGAGTCATACTCCTTTGCATAAGTCCCTTTCTTTTTCAGGGGAACTTGTTACCTTTCAAAACCCTGACCTTGATATCTTTCCACGACAAAGCCTGGTGAGAACACGGTTCGATAGTTTTGTGACTAAAATCATTTTCGACCCAATCATCTTACAACCCCGAACCCCTGAAGTTTTGTCTCCCACTGCTAAACCGCAAATCACTCCCTCAGTACTATCTAGTCCGTCCTTGTCCTCTTCTTCAGTCGCTACCTCGCCCATCATCCAGGTTGATGTCCCGCCTCCTCCACCCATCATGGCAGCACGATATGCTCCCTTGGTGTTGGCGGCGCCTCTACATTCCATGCCCCAATACTATCAGACAAGACTTCCACAGTTCGATGCAACAGGGCCTTTGAGCGCACAACAACACGTAGATAAAATGAATGATTATTATGATCTGCATGAAGTAGATGAAGCTGATGTTCAAATGAGGTTGTTTGCCCAAAGTTTGACAGGTGACGCTAAAAAATGGTACAAAGGGTTGCATGCTGCCTCAGTCCTTGACCTTACCGCATTCCAAAGGAGTTTTCTGGACATATGGGAGGTAAAGAAAAACCCTCTACAAATTTTATCAGAATACGAAAATATTAGAAGGAATCAAGGTGAGACAGTACAAGATTACTGCACCCGTTTCAATAACCTGTATAACGCGATCCTAGCTGAAATAAAACCTCCACAGGGTTTGGCATTGATTAAATTCCCTGATGGTTTTGACGCTGACATGTCATACCAACTAAGGGAAAGAAATTCTACCACCCTGGAAGATATGCAGAAAAGTGCTATAAGTGTGGAGGTCAATTTGTTGGCAAAAAGGGCACGTCAGAGGTCAGAGAGGAGAGTCACAATTAAAGAAGAACCTTCCACGTTGACCTCAGATTCCAAATTAGATTCTTTGTCCAGAGCAATGGAAAGAATGATGGAAAGACTTACTGTGTCAGACAAAAATCCTCCGAGAGAAAATCCAACAGCTCCTCAAGTTCGGAACCCTAACTTTAGGAGAAACCCTCCTCAAATCAGACAGAGAGATCCTAGGGATCAAAGAGAACAGAGGGGTCCAGATCAACAGATCAGACCCCCCTTGCAATAAAATTATTCTAACGAAGGGGAGGAAGTAATCGAAGAAATGGAGGATACTCACATAAATATCATGGGCATTCACGACAACGAAGCTATTTTCCTTACCCAAGAAGAGCAAGAACTTTTTCTTCTCAACCAAACAAAAGTAAGTGAAGAAGCTGAAGATGCAGAACAACAGGCATTCGAAAATGCCATCTTGGAGGTACACCGACAATATAATCTGCGGAGTAAAAGGACAGAAGGGAGTTCCCCAAAGAAGGCCATTGAAACGAAGAAGGTGACCAAAACCAAGAAGACCTCTGAGCTATCTGCCGAGAAGATTCCTAAGAAGAGTACTGTCAAAGTTCCTGTGAAGAAAAACGTTACTATTCTAAAAAGATCATCACAGCCCGAGGTTTCACCTATTAATCCACCAAGTACTTCTAGACAGAAGAATATGGTGGACAAACCATAATTGATGAGCCAAGGCAGAGCTCCTACACCTTTCAGCCTGGAGGGGGAAATGGCCAAAGTAAAAATTCCCATCCCATATACCGAGTTGATGAACAAAGATGTTTATCGCTCACAGGTGATTAAATCACTGACCATTGAACCTGACATAGGCAAGAAGGCCTTAACCATTGGATCAACAAATCATTCAGACACTATGAGCCTTACTGATGATCAACCCAAGCTTCTTTTCGGACCAAAAGTAGATGGTCGAGATGATACTAGTGAGGTCGCTCCTTTTTACATCAGTCTAAACATACATGACCTGATCTTGTATAACGCTATGTTGGATTCAGGTGCTTCTCACAATCTGATGCCTAAAGAAGTAATGGAGAAACTGGGACTGGAGGTCACCCGACCTTATAAAGATCTACACTCATTTGATTCCAGTAAAGCTAGATGTATTGGTTTGATCAAGGACCTGTGTATCACCCTGGTTCAGACTCCGGCAAAGAGCATGGTAATGGATGTGGTAGTTGTAGACATCCCACCAAAGTATGGAATGTTGCTATCCCGGTCTTGGGGGGCTAAGTTGAGAGGTACCCTGCAGCTAGATATGTCTTATGCCACTATCCCAATTTTCGGGAAACAAAGAAGTCTATACAGAGAAACATTGATGAAGTACATGGTCAGTAGCCAAGAAAATCTGCACAACTATCCTCTTTACTCCGCTCATTCTGACTTGGATTCATTTATCTTGTACAATGATGGTGACACGGGAGAACAAGATACTCAACTGGTGGAAGATACATCTAGTCAAGATGAAGGCCAAGAAATCATTGAGGTAGCAAGGATGAAGAACGTGATAACTGAAGAATTACCCATTGATTTCTGGAGCATGGATTTTGATGGAGCTGTGAGCAAAGAAGGAGATGGAGCAGGAGTCTGGCTGCATAATCATAGAAACAGGTATTCAGAAAATCATTCTTACAAATTAAATTTCCAATGCACTAACAATGTTGCCGAGTATGAAGCCTTGATGCTCGGTCTGAAGCTTTTGAAAAAAGTTGGTGCTAAACAGATTATGGTAAGAGGTGACTCTGAGTTGATCATCAAGCAAATCAAAGGTGAGTATGCTGTGAAACACCCACGTCTTAGAGCTTATAGGAATTTTGTTCTAGATGCCTTGAGATGCTTTACTGAAGTTGACTTGCAGGTAATGTCGAGGGGACAAAAAATTCTGGCGGACGGACTGGCTACCTCAGCAGCAACCTGTAAGATTCCTTTCCACTCGACTCGCCCATACACTGTAGAGGTGAAATGCAGATCAACCGTTCCCGACAATATCAGGTACTGGCAAGTGTTTGGTAATGACGATCAAATCGAAGACTTTTTGCAGTGTAAAAACGATTTTGAATGTACAAATATGGATTTAGAGAACGAAGATGAAAATGTAAATAGTTCTGATTTTGAAATTGATAGTGTAAATAACATAGATTCAGGAGAATTAGGTGATGACGAAATGGATGCCGATGTTTTACATTTGAAAAGAAATGTTTTGCCTAGAGGTCTAGTTCCTTTAGAGGACTTGTTCGATTTTAACGACGTAGCCAAAAAACCCAAAATTGAAGCACATGGACAAGAGGTAGAAGACTGTAATATAGGGACTGAAGAGAAACCCAGGATAGTCAAACTGTCCAAATCTTTACCCCCAGAGCAAAAACTCAAATACATTGAGTTGTTCAAAGAATATTCAGATGTCTTTGCCTGGGGTTATGAGGATTTGAAATCTTATGATACCAGCATCATACAGCACAGGATTCCACTGAAAGAAGACCAAAAACCATTTAGACAGAAACTTAGGAGGATAAATCCCAAGTTGCTTCTCTGGTAGAAAAGGAAATCAAAAAAATGTATGATGCCAAAATCATAGTCCCTTTGCATTTTTCCAAATGGGTCTCTAATTTGGTCCCTACGCATAAGAAATCTGGGGAAATCAGACTCTGTATAGATTTCTAAAATCTAAATAAAGTCTCCCTGGAGGATAATTACCCCTTGTCGAAAATGGACCACATCCTACAAAGGGTGGTCAGATCCAGTCGAATTTCTCTGTTGGACGGTTTCTCAGGTTACAATCAGGTCCTAGTTCACCCGGATGACCAAGACAAAACCGCTTTCACCACACCATGCGGCACTTTCATGTATGTGAAAATTCCTTTTGGCCTGATGAACGCAGGAGCCACTTTCCAGGGGGCGATGGATATCACTTTCGTGGAAGAATCGGGTAAGTTTATTGTCGCCTATTTGGATGATGTAACTATGTTTTCCCGATCTGATGACGAACACATGCAACACCTCAGGCGAGTCTTCGAGAAATGTAGAAGGTTTGGGATTTCTTTGAATCCTAAGAAAATCCTTTTCGGTTTAGAGGAAGGCAAACTGCTAGGACATATCATCTCCAAGGATGGAATCAAAATAGACCCCAGCAGAATCGAGGCCATACAAAATTTAGAACACCCAAGAAACCTCAAAGAATTGCAGTCTTTTGTCGGGAGAATAAAATTTCTACGAAGATTCATTCCCAATCTGGCCGAGCTCCTTAGAAACATCACAAATATGCTAAAAAAGGACATAAAAATAAAATGGGACTCTGAGTCCAAACAGTCTTTCGAACAAGTCAAACGAACACTCACAGAAGCCCTTGTTTTGATCAGTCCTGATTTTACCAAGGATTTCTATGTCTTTTCTTTCACTTTCGAACATACTATAGCAGCGGTGTTACTGCAAAAGAATAGTGAAGGGTATGAACAACCCATAGCTTTCTTTAGTAAGGCATTAAGAGACGTTGCCCTGAATTATAAGATAATGGAGAAACAAGTTTTTTCTTTGGTGAAAGCCATAAAAGACTTTAGGGTCTACATTCTTCATTCCCACACCATAGCATATGTTCTGAATGCAGTAGTAAAGGACATCTTGACACAGGACAATCCGGATGGAAGAAGGGGAAAATGGATTGTTGTCATTCTAGAATACGATATAGAGATTAAGACAACAAAACTAATCAAGGGTCAAGGCCTAGCAAAATTAATGGCTGAATCGAACTTCCATGCTCTTTACATTAATTTTTTAGATGTGGAAGATGAACAGGGCGAGATGGAGACTCCAAGCGTGAGAGAGGTATTTCTCAACTCTCCATGGTATGCAGAACTTATATTCGTTTTGAAAAATCTACAAGCTCCCCCTGGTTTGACTAAGACCAAAGCTAGATTTTTAAAGTTGAAAGCCTTAAAATTCTGTATTCTAGAAGGTAATTTGTATTGGAAAGATCCTGGAGGCATTCTGTTAAATTGTTTATTGAAAGATGAAGCTGATAAAGTGTTACAAGAGTTTTATGCAAGAGAATGCGGTGGCCATATGAACTGGAAGGTCACGGCCAACAAAATACTCAGAGTCGGTTTCTACTGGCCCACCCTATTCGTCGATGTACATCATAAAGTAATTGCATGCCATCAATGTCAGTTGTTTGAAGGCAAATGGAAACTCCTTCCTCTCCCCTTGAAACCCATCTCAGTTGAAGCCCCTTTCCAACAATGGGGACTGGACTTCATTGGAGAAATACACCCCCCGTCTTCAGGCCAACACAGGTGGATTCTCACTCCCACCAATTGTTTTACCAAATGGATCGAAGCAGTACCAAGCAAGCAAGCCACTCACTCTGTTATTATCAAATTCTTTGAAAATAATATTTTGTCTCTCTTTGGATGTCCTAGAAAGATTATAACTGATAATGCAACTTCTTTTCAGTCGAAGAAGCTCATAGATTTCTGCAACCAGTATCACATTGGTTTGGGGCATTCCACAGCCTACTACCCTCGGGGGAATGGGCTGACGGAATCTTCAAACAAAACCTTGGTAAATATCATTAAGAAAACATTGCAGGAATACAAGAAATCCTGGCACAACAAGTTGGTGTTTGCGTTATGGGCTGACAGACTGACCACCAAAAGGTCAATTGGTATGTCACCATACCAGCTGGTCTATGGCACAGAGGTAGTTTTCCCCACTTCGTTAGGAGTCCCTGTCATGAAGTTGCTTAAAGATGTACAAGTTGAGCCAAATGACTCACAGAGAAGGATCGACCAGATGATCCATTTGCAACAGTCTAGGGAAGAAGTTTTCAACAAGACTCAAGTAATCCAAGAAAACATCAAGAATATCTTTGACAAATGAACCAAGGAAGATGATTTTGAGCTAGGAGATTTCATGTTGAGATGGGATGCAAGAAATGAAGACAAGGGAAAGCATGGAAAATTTGACAATCTGTGGACAGGACCATACATGATCCAAGCCTTCAGGGGAAACAATGTTTTCTTGCTAAACAACGGTGATGGGACAGATATGCCAGGAAACCATGTGAATGGAAGAATGCTGAAACATTATGTGCCACCTCAGTAGAAGATTCGAGTTTCCACTCTCCATTATACATACCATTTTTGTTTTTATTTTTTCACCTGCATTTTGTTAAGATCCAAATACCTTAATACAAAATATCACAATAGATCCAAAGATATCTGAATACAATCACCACACAAGATCTATGAAACCATATAAAAAACCACAACTTTATTATAGAAACCCTTGAGGTAGGGAAATAACATACAATGAATCCTATTATGGAAGGGATCCTCTCCTGTTCACTTGCCTCTTCGAGGGGGCATCCTCCTAATGAGCTACCGCTCCAAATACAATACTTCTCTTCATGTCTCATTACATTGCTTGAATCCCTTTATATAGTGCTACCATCACCTAAGAACATTCTAGAGGAGGAATATTCTAGAAGTAGAATCTTCTAAGAATTCCTCTTACATTTATTATATCTAATTACCCATTTATTATATCTAACTACCATAGTGGGCCTTATTTAATAGTATAGTGGACCTAGTCCACCTTACATTGAATGACCTCCACTATTATCACTATGGGTCCTTTGGGCCCCCCCACTACCTCTCTAGCTACCTTACATTCCATCCCCCTTATGAAAGCGTTATCCTCAACACTTGATGTACAACCATATACCAGGGTCCCATGGATAATTGTGGACCATAATGCTGAAGAAGACTGAAAAAACAAGTTCCCATGTAGAAAGGAAATCCACCATGCTGATGTAGTGCAACCACCATTGTAAGCCTAGGTCCCATGTCCAAGTTCTCATGTGAACTCCCCGTGGAAGATTTTGGAACCCAATAACCAACTCCAAATGATGCTCCAAAGACTGACACCTATCATGTGGATCCAAATAAGAAGATCCATCCACATAGTGGAAAAGGGTCGTAGCAGAATCTGGAAGGAATAATACCACTGTAGAATATGCAAACTGAATGCTGGTAACTAGCTTCTGATGTGGGACATTATCTCCTGCATGTTATTCAATGAATCTTGAATACTATGAAAACTATCATCGATGCCATGTGTGAGGCTGTCTGTGAAGCCATGTGTGAGGTTGTTTGTGAGGCCATGTGCAAATGCATCCAATCTATCATCCAATTGGGCTTTGAATGATTCAAGAACTTCTTTCAAGGTTTGAGACGAAATAGTCATTTGATCACCCTATGAACTCTTCGGTCCTGCAACCGTCACGAAAAAACTCAAAAAATAGACCCAATAAGTTTCGGCAGAAAATCGCGGCTTTTTCTGGAAAAACCCTAAAAAACTGCTGAATTTAAAATGCTCATAAATTCACTTCCCGGACTCCGTTTCGGATGATATTTTTTTTGAAATTGGGTGAAATTATGAGAATAACTCATATCTGTAATTTATTTGGGCAAATTCAACATCCAAATGCTACATAAATAAAAACAAATTGCACCACCGTCCGCAAAAAAAACCCTGAAAAATTGCAGATTTTAAAACCTCAATATCTTGACCTTCCAGACTCCGTTTTGGACGATTTTTTTTTTTAAATTGGGTGTTTTTCTGAGAGGAACTCAAATATACAAATTTTTTCTACAAATTTTTTACAAAAATATACTGAAAATGTCTGGAATGTCGCGGCCCTCTTTTTTCTTTTCCGAAAAAAAAAAATCTGCAAAAATAAAAATAGTTGTCCACAACTCCGGCCCTGGAAAGTGCTCTGATACCACTGGTTAAGATCCAAATACCTTAATACAAAATATCACAATAGATACAAAGATATCTGAATACAATCACCACACAAGATCTATGAAACCATATAGAAAACCACAACTTTATTATAGAAACCCTTGAGGTAGGGCAACACCATACAAAGGATCTTACTATGGAAAGGATCCTCTTTTGTTCACTTGTCTCTTCGAGGGGGCATCCTCCTATTGAGCTACTGCTCCAAATACAATACTTCTCTTCATGTCTCATTACATTTCTTGAATCCCTTTATATAGTACTACCATCACCTAAAAAAATTCTAGAGGAGGAATATTCTAGAAGTAGAACCTTCTAAGAAGTCCTCTTACATTTATTATATCTAATTACCCATTTATTATATCTAACTACCATAGTGGGCCTTATTTAATAGTATAGTGGACCTAGTCCACCTTACATTGAATGACCTCCACTATTATCACTATGGGCCCTTTGGGCCCCCCCACTACCTCTCTAGCTACCTTACACATTTTCTGAGTGAAGAAACAATTAGTCAGTAGGTTGAAGCCCAAAGAGAAGGCCCTAAGCTGTTGAACACTGTTCTTCCAACTTTTGAGAATAAAACCAACGAAGGATACCAGGCAGAAATTTTCAGAATGACAGAAACCAGGATTCTTGGCACTTCACAGGGAAAGTACCATCCCCAGGTGGACCCATTGTTATCACCCTATAAATTATAGGATCAACTGGTGACTAGGATATTATCTGTCTCTAGTTTTTTTGTTGACAAATGATTTTTCATTCTGCAAATAATTTGAAAAGGAAAAAGAAAGAAAAAGAAAAGAATTTGAAAAGAAAAAAGAAAGAAAAAGAAAAGAAAAGAAAAAGGAAAAAAGAAAGAAAAAGAAAAAAGAAAAGAAAAGAAAGAAAAGAGGGCATAAAAGAATTGAAATAAAAGCCCCATGCAATAATAGTAACTCGGTCCATACCTTTCAGGCATGGCCAAGTTCTTTTTTAAATTTGAATGTTGATAGGGTAGTGAATGAATTTGGCTAAACAGTTTAATCTTACCCAAAGTGTCTAAGTTAGATTAGTGAATAAATCTGGCCAAACTGTCTAATCTTGGTCAGATAGCCCCAGGGTAGAGTAAATTCTTAACCCAACAATTTAATCTGGGTTAATTGTCATAGGAAGATAGGTTAGTATGTAGGCTAGTTGTTTTACTGTTTCATTCCACTAAGACCAGCTTGATGTCAATGTTGCACAATGTCTCATATGCTTAGAAGATCATTTGGTCGAAGCCCCATGGTGGTCTCTACTTGAAAAGTTTGGGAAAAAACCCATAAAATGCATTTATCCTAAGTTTTCCCAGTGCATGTATTCTTCGCTCCCCATTTATGCTCCCTGCACATATCGACGATCCTGATCACGGCACTCATATCTAAGGTGTACAGAGCATTCCAGACCGCCCCGACCGTTCTTCTTTTAACCGCGGGGGGGGTCTGGAATCGATGATAAGGCTTGCACTCATCTTGACGGCTTAAGATCGAGCGCTCAAATCAACGGACAATATTTGATTCCGGACCCCCCCGTCCATTCTGCTTTTAATGGAGGGGGGGTCCGGAATGAGTAATAAAGCGCGCACTAAGATCTGCGGCCAAGAAATGAGCGCGTCGATCAACGGTCCAAAATGGTTTTCGGACCCCCCTGGATGATCTTCTTTTAACCGAGGGGGGGGGTCCGGAATGGTTATCTCCCTCTGGTGGGCCCCTTGTTATACGTGGCGTCAGTCTATTTGCCCCAAAGTCTCGTCACCATTTGCTATATGACAGACCCCCGCCACTTATGGACGACACCTTCCACTTGTTCCCGAGTTAGTCACATCCCATAACTGTTGTCAGTCCCCTCCCCCTTTTCACTCATGGAAAGCCCCTTATTAAGACTTTTACCTCCAATCCCTAGCCACCACGTCACCCATCCATATCCTTCATCCACCGTCACCTGCCATCTCACCCCGAAATGACCCATTGTCCATTTATTACTGGATAACCTATCTGTTATCTAGCTGACCTGTCTCCCGCGCCCAACCGACCCCAGTTTAAATAAAACTACTATTATTTACCTTAATTTCTCTATTCACCCATCACACCAGAGAAATTCATCGCTTACTCCTTTGTTACATTTCGTCGCCCTCATCCACAGTCAGTCGCCCCCACTAACGTTGTGTTTATTGCAGGTATTGTTGCAGAGATGGCGCCAAAATCCAAACAATCTGAAGGAGAGGAGAATTCGTTTCTCCCGCCTCCTGTCGACCTGGACAAGGTCCCACTGGTCGACAAAGACTGATTAATCGCAGATACCAAATGCAATTTTGACTTCTCAGACCTCCAGTCATGGCTCGGGGAAGTTTTCCTAGACCAGAGTGATGAAATTGGACTCTGGGAGTCCAATTTACCCCTCTAACTATTCCCTCAGATCCACCATTTTCCTGAGTTTGCTCTTAAGTTTCAAGCTCATTATATCGCTGAACAAAGAGCCTTCATCTCCTCGTTCGGAGAAATCCTCTTCATAATCACGCCCGAGTCCATAGACCAGATGATGCAAATTCCCCGTGCCGACTCTGCGTCTCCCTTCAACCTGGAAATCCTTACAGAGTTGTATCAGAAGATGACTTTTCCCCAAAGAGCTCAAATATTCGATCTTTTCCTTCCCACCTCCGCTCAATTCCCTTCCACAAATCCCCCTTACCTGTCGTCCATGTTCTCCACTAAGGGAAACCAGGTCATTTCTTCCCTTTGTGCTTTGCTAGGGTACTATTCCAACCAGTGGGTAGATGAGCCCATTCTGGATTTTCTATCCATTTTCTCCACTGATGAAAAACCCACCACCCAGTTTGATTTCAGCACCTTCTTGGCAGACAATATTCACGAACAATTCGTGAATTTCGACACGGAAGGCATGTTCAGATATTCATCAATATTAGCCTACTTGTTTGTCTTTTTCCAGGCGGATAAGTTTTCATTTTCCATGTAGAAGATGGATGTAGATGGTAGACCCCAGGTTGTCACAGCATGGACCTCTTTGTTGAAGCACAACTCCACAGAGTATAGCTTCAAGGCATTCATCGATCTGTTCTACCACCCCGTGGTAAGCATGCTAGGTGGCAGGCCCAAGCCTCGAATAAATGATGAAGTTCAGAGGATCCTGCACCTCTCGGACAATACAAAGACTGGGGATTGGTACCTGTATCAAAATCATACCGAGATCAGAGTATAAGGGTGCGAGTTGGCACCTTATAAGCTTCCCAAGTATTTGTCAGTCAAAATCTTTGCTTTAGAGTATATAAGACAGATTATGAATTTAGATGATATTCATTTTGTATCTTTGAAGAAAAAGAAGTATCTTAGAATCAAGGGGCAGATCAGCTCCTTCATCTGCAACAGTCGTGGCGTCGGGGAAGAAGCGGACCGGATGCTGAGAGAAATGAAGTTCTTCCTAAGTTTTCTGTGGCATTATGATCCATGTGGGATCATTTCAGAGATGAGGGTGAAGAACAAAAATATCCCTTACGTTCATGTGTCTAGGCCTAAGGTGGAAAAATTTGCAAATCAAACAGTGTGGGTGCCTGACACATTGATCGAAGTGGAACAGTAGCTTCCCCCGACCTCTGTGCCACCAACGACCATGCCACAGGTCCCAAAGGAGAAGAGGCCGAGGCAGGATTTATCTCCGCCTGTCACTGAGGTATCTTCCGAGGAGTTCCAGCTGCACACTAAGGGACTAAGACTTCGTCAGTCCCTGGCCCGATAGGGGAAAAAGAAGCCTCGCCTACCACAGTGACTAAGTCTGTTATTCCACCCTTTGGTTTGAGCCTCTATAAGCACATTACACCTGCATTACCGAAGAAATACACAGACTCCCCATTGGACACTCAGCCAGGCAAGGCTGGGCCCAAGTTGAGCATTTTCGAGAAGTACGAGCTGATAAATAAAAAGAACCAGAACCTTACCAACATTACTTGCGCTTAGTTTTGGAAGCAGACATCGACTGCGCAACATCGGCTTCTGTCTGCATTTGACACAGAAAAGGGGAAAATGCACATAGCCTTCATCCAGGCATAGGTACTCGATCCCAAGGTGATCACTAACTACAAGAGGGCCACCTTCGAATTCTAGACGAAGGACGTGCACCCAGCCGATCAAATGGATCTGCACAAGCAGACCGAAGAAATGGTTTTCTATACGTTAGCACATGTTTCTGCTACTGCAGCCAAATTACAGGTGTCACTGAACAATGTTTAAACAAAGCTCAAAATGGAGAAGATTTCATCCTTCACAAAGGACAATAGGATCAAAACTTTGGAGGAGCTGGTCCTCAAGATCGGCTATGACCCTTCCAACATTAGAGCAATGAAGGAAATGATAAAGAAGAAGAATGTAGATATAGCATCCTTGAGGAAACAACTGAAGCACCTGCCCACAGAGGATTCACAGGCGAAGGAGATAGCAGAGAAAGAAGGCGGAAGGATGAAATGCTAAAGCTGCTCATGGAGCAGAATGCACAGCTCAAAGAAATGGAAGATGAGATGGAGAAATTATTAAAAGAGAAGGAGCAGCTAAAGCCAATGGAAGTCATTCCATTGAGTTCCATTTCGATTTCAGGAGTGAGCACATCATCAGTGACAGCAGTCCCATCCACAACTCCATTAACATCCCAAGAGAAGACAACCGACCTGGCCAAATCCATGAAAAAGATAAACCTGGAGGAGACAGAGATTAGCAGGCTTAAAAAGGAAGTTGACAACCTTCAGGAACTCAAAACTTCTTTCCAGACCAGCCTAGCCAAGGAAAAGTAGGTAACAGAGAAGCTCAAGCAGGAGCTACAATAGCTCCAGAAACAAACAGTAGCAGGAAAGACATTGGCCGAGGTTAAAGAGGGTGTATGGACAAACATCACTAAGTCCATGAATGAGATATGGCCAATGATCCAAATCATGTTTGAGCATAATGAATTGGTCCAGCGGAGCAAACAGGCCATCGAGAAGTCAAAGTAGAATTGGGGGAGATGCCAACATAGGCGAATGATATCATCAAGTTCCTCAATTCTAAGACCAGAGAAGAGCAAGAAGAGATAAGGATCGAGGACAGAACATAGACCATCCTTGAGGTCAAAAGAGTTTTGACAAAGAGAGGGTTAATGCTTCAACTAGAAGAAAAGGTTCAAACCATGGACCTAGGGGTACAAATATTCTTCAGCAAGATTGAGGATCTCTAGAAGAAGGGCCTACCTAATCTGAAGGTTATTAATGATAAACTGATGACACTTCCATATTACAAGAAGAGATTGGCTTAGGTGTTTAAGGACAGTTCGAAGTTTGCAGGGATTCAAGGGAGCATCACCGGCAAAGCATTCATAGATGCCCTTCAGTGGGACATCAGTATCCAACATGAGGTTCGATACATATTCCTCACCAAGCCTACATTCGCCAAATATACATAAATGGATGAAGTGTATCGAAGACTGCTCAAAGTCAACGTTCCTAGTCATCTCAGATGGGAGGAAATCTGCGACCTGATCGATTAGCAGATGAGTTGTCCAGGTCCATTCAGACGTCCAGTCAGATTAGGTCGTGCAAAGGCTTCATCAACGGTCTACCCAGAAATCAGCGTGCAATTACACCAAGTCATCAAGTAGTTCCTAGATTTAGGAAAATTTGTTAAATTAGTTAGGCTAAAAATAGATTTAGCACGTCCTGGTCATTTATGACAGGAACGTTTGTAATTTGAGTTATAAATATTTCACCTTTCGAGGTATTGAGGGTTGTTGATCTTCACACCCTGACGCTATCAGACTGTAACATTTTTTAAGAGATCTTGCATTAATAAAAATGAGGCATTTTTACAGGATTCTTGCGTGTATTCACTGGTGATGTTTTCTCTCTAAGTTGAATGTTATTCTTGCTTTGTAAACATCTTGTTTTCTAATTCTAATCTTTAATGTTCGTCAACACAAGTATTCCAACAGAGGACGAACACCTTCAGTAACCACTCACATAAACAGATCAAAGATCAACACACCGATGTTTTCACGTGGTAAAACCCCTACGGGGAAACATCCACGGCCCCGGCCAACGCGGCCACTTGGAGCAGTTTATTAATGCAAAGAAAAAGATTACAGAGAGATTTTACAAGAGAGTTTCT